>PISW01002252.1:0-282068 GCA_004023785.1 Mungos mungo
GCCGCTTCCTACGCAGCCGCTGCCTCGGCGGCAGCCCAGAAGGCTGAAGCCGCCGCCAAGGCCGTCAAAAATGCCCCGGCCACCAAGTTGGCCACCATAGCAGCGTCTGAGGCCGTATCCGGACCCTTAGGAGTCTTCGCAGATACCCTGGGCGCAGGCTCTTCCCGTGGGGCCTTGGCCTCCGAGTCCTTGGCGGAGGACACTGTGGCAGAAGACTTGCGGGTTCACGACAAAGACTTCGGTCCCCCATACTCTGCTGTCAGCGTCTCTCCTGATAAGAGACTGTCCCAGGCCATGCTGGCTGCCCAGAATGCCGTGACCCCTGAAGACAAGAAGGAGGCCGTCAGGTACTCCATGAGCCACATAGCCCAGATGCCCATTAGACACGACTCCCTGAAAGAAGAGTTGGTCCAGCTGTACTCCACCCTTCAGCAGCGCCTGACTCACCTAGGTAGGCTCGGCCGGTCTCGGGGGCTCAGGCTCCCCCCGCGGCCTTTGAGAAATCTCTCACTTAGCTCCCCCAGCCAAATCTGTATTAACCATTAGCCATTCATTTCTTTGGCTTCAGCATTAGCTCCTTGTAGTCTATTCTTTTACCATGAAGGTCCAGTGAGGTCTTATTGTAGGGGAGAGGAGTGGTTAGGGTGTGAAGCTGGCGCCGAAGAAGGAAAACCGCATGTCACGATTACTCCGGAAAACTCCCGCCCGTCGGTCCGTGTAGCACGCCGCTGACTACCGTGTGATGTTTTGACGCGTCTGGACCAGGCAGAGGTCTGAGAGCACTGAGCAGGCCCCAGATGAAGTGGTCAGTGTGAGATGAGGAGCAACTGCCGGGCAAACAAATGTGTCCGTAAAGACCGCAGGACCCTTCTGGGCGGCCGTGGAGGCAGTAGGTTTGCGCTCCCGTTTCACGCCCGTGGCGGGCAGAAGCTCACTGAGGGGAGCCGAGGGCGGCACAGCCTCCACTAGTGGTCCTCAGCCTGGGCTCCCCTCTGCCCCTGCGGGAGGCCTGGTAGAGCAGAGAGTGGGGTTTCTGACCCCCCAGGGATGGGGTTTCTGACTCAGTTGGTCTGAGCAGGGCCCAAGAATTTGCATTTCTGACCCATTCCAGCAACTGATTTTTTTTTTAAGTGTTTATTTTTGAACGAGAGAGAGAAAAGAGCACATGTAGGCCCCAAGAAGCAGGGGGAGAGGCAGAGAAAGAAAGGGGGCTGAGGCTCCAGAGCGGCTCTGCGCTGAGAGCAGAGAGCCCCTTACAGAACTGTGAGATCCTGACCCCAGCCCAAGTCAGATGCTCAACCGACTGAGCCACCCGGGTGCCCCCAGCAGCTGATTCTGATGCTGTTGGCATCCACTCTGAGGTCTGTAGCCCTGTCCTATTTGTAGATTTAAAAAAAATAATCTCTGTACCCAACATGGGGCTCGAATTCATAACCCCGAGAACACGGGTCGCAGTTTCCACTGACAGCCAGCCAGGCGCCCCAGCTCAGGGCCTTTTCTGAGAATGGAGTAAATTCCAGAGAGCCTCCCTGGGCCCGCGCTGTCTTGTACGATAACCAGGAGGCCCCTGTGGCTGTTGGGCACTTAACCTGGGGCGAGTTCACGTACAGGTGTACTCAGAGTGCGAAGTGCACGTCACATATGGAAAGCTTAGTATGAAAGCAGGAATGTCAAACATCTCAATAATTTTTTATATATTCACATGACACTTTCATATATTGAGTTAAATAAAATAGCAAAATTAATTTTACCTGCTCCTTTTAAGGTTTTTTAAACATTTATTTATTTAGGGGCATCTGGGGGGGCTCAGTCGGTTAAGCGTCTACCTTCGGCTCTGGACATGTTCTCAAGGTTTGTGAGTTCGAGCCCCGCGTTGGGGTCTGTGCTGACAGCTCAGAGCCTGGAGCCTGCTTTGGATTCTGCGTGTCCCTCTTACTCTGCCCCTTCCCTGCTTGTGTTCTATCTCTCTCTCTCTCTCAAAAATAAACATTAAAAAGAATTTTTTTTTAAATAAAGTTTATTTATTCTGAGAAAGAGTGGGGGAGGGACAGAGAGAGGGAGAGTACAGCGCCAGAGTCCCAAGCAGGCTCTGTACTCTCAGCACAGAGCCCAGTGCGGGGCTCGAACTCCCACACCGGGAGAGCGTGACCTGAGCCAAAGTCAGATGCTTAACCAACTGAGCCACCCAGACGCCCCACTTTAAGATTTTTTTTTTTAAAGAATGTAGCTGCTAGGGGCACCTGTGTGGCTCAGTTGGTTAAGCGTCTGACTTTGGCTCAGGTCACGATCTCGTGGTTCATTGGGTTCAAGCCCCACATCAGGCTTTGCACTGACAGCTCAGAGCCTGCTTGGGATTCTCTCTCCCTCGCTCTCCGCCCCTCCCCACTTGTGTGCGTGTGCGCTCTCAGTGAATAAATAAACTTCAAAACAAGAAAGAATGTGGCTGCCAGAAGATCGGGAGTGACCTGAAAGGCCCCAGGCGCACAGGATCTTTGTGCCACCGTGGACGTCTCCCGGTAGAAGCAGGTAGGCTCTGGATGAAGTGTCTTTCCTTATCTCTGCCCCTAATGGCCACCCCCTCCTTTGCTTTCAGCTAATACGGGAGCCTCTTCGAAGCTCAGCACGACAGTGGACAAACTGCAGGAGAAGATTGGGAACCTCCAGAAGTCCAGGATGAAGGTCAGTGCCCCGGGGCAGCAGGAGACTTGGGGATGGGAGCTTGACACGAGCTGGCAGCAGTCGCTGACCCGGGACCAGGATTTGTTGTGTAGCTGAAAGGCGGCCTGGGGGTGTGAGTGGGGCCCAGGAGACAGACCTGGCGGGTGCAGGAGCCCCAGGGGGCCGAGGCTCCTGCCCCATCACCCCCACAACGAGGGCCTTGGGCACTTGCCTGGTCCACTCTTCACGCCCCTTCCCTGCCATGGTGACTTCAGATGCTGAGGCCTTTGCGTCTGTGTCTCCCTCTCTTAGGAAGAGGAACGTGAAAGAATTTGGGGCCAACAAATAGAGATGGTAAAGCATCACCACCTGGTGCTGGACAGGGCAGTGGAGAAGCTCCACGTTCGCCTAGATGACTTGAAGGTCTGTTTGGTTTTTATAAGTGTTTTATTTTTTATTTTTGAGAGAAAGAGAGAGAGCACACACATGAGAGACGGGGAGGGGCAGAGAGGGGGAGGCAGGATCTGAAGCAGCCTCTGCACTGACAGCCCAGAACTCAACGTGGGCCTTGAATCAGGGACTGCGAGACCATAACCTGAGCCGAAGTCAGTTCTCAGCTGCCTGAGCCGCCCGGGCGCCCCAGGTTTGGGGGCTTGGGTGGGCAGTGAGGGGAGAGGCTTCCTTACTGGGACATTTGGACCCTCCCCCAGAGGTTTCACAGATACACCCAAGGCAGGGGGCCAGGGACCCTGCACTGGCATTTTACATTGTGTGAATTATACTCTAACTGAAACAAGCAAATCCTGTCCCCACCTCCCCCAGCTACACCCCCCAACATATAAATAAGAGGGCCTGGATGACATTGGTGTTGCTGACCCCTGGATCACCCGCCACGGAAGGGTGCCTGGAGCGCAGCAAACACCCCACGTGTGCCGAAGGAATCGGCGAAGGAGTGAGGGCTTTTCTTGCACCAACTGTTGGCTTTGTGACGTTTCCCAAACCCGGCTCATTTGTGAACGCTCAGCACCGGTGGGTCTTTCCGGAATAGCAAATTTGCTGACGTGACAATTGTGCAGATAGACACAGAGCACCTAGCAGTGGCCCCCTTGGACACCCTCTCCCACGGCCTGGATGGTCTGACTCAGCTGGCCTGAAGGGCCTCAGGACCAGTCCCATCCAGGCCTCGTCTCCAGGGTGTCCCCAGCCTTCGGAGGAGGCCCCAAAGTCATTCCCAGCAGGAAGAGACGAACTTCCCCCAGAATAAAAGAGACAAAACCCCAAACAGAACCCCCAGAGACCGTTTCCATGGGGGCTTCTGATTCCAAGTCAGGGGGCTGTTGGTGGGGGGCACTGGGATGTGGGGGGCACAGGGAAAGGCACGTCTCTCCCATCCCCCCCACGCACGAGCCAGGCCAGGACACACACAGGGCAGCTTGGCCGGGGAGAGAACGTCTGCACAGGGAGCCAGCCCCCAGCCCCAGCGAAGGCAGCAGGTGCCTAGGCCGCAGGCTCAGAGCTCTGCGAACGCCGAGATCAGGAAGGGCTTCATCTCCTGCCAGCGCTGGACCCTCCCTCTGGGCCGCTGGGCCGCCGCGCCCCATGGACGGATCGGTGCCTTCTCTGATGGACACTGGAGCCGGCGCTAGGCCCATCTGGGGTGTGGCCAGCGCCCCGCCCCGCGATGCGCACAGTGTCTGCCTCCAAGTAGCTGTCACTTGTCGAGGGAAACTCCAGAGGACAAGGCCTGACCGAGCGGTGCCAAATGGAACAAAGCAGCCTTTGTCCTCCCTGCCTCTGTGCCAACGGGAATTAGTTGCTTGTAAAAGTTAACCCTGGAAAGACCTGGAGCAGACTTAGTATACAACACATGCTTCGTTAAATACTTCCTTTTTTAAAGTTGTTGTTTATTTATTTGGAGAGAGTGAGCATGAACGGGGGAGGGGCAGAGAGAGAGAGAGAGAGAGAGAGAGAGAGAGAGAGAATCCCAAGCAGGCTCCACACCACCAGGGCAGAGCCCCAGGTGGGGCTTGAACTCATGAACCACGAGACTATGACCTGAGCTGAGGTTGGACACTTAACCGACTGAGCCACCCCGGCGCCCCGAGTGCCCGAGTCTTAGGTCTAGGCGCTCGGCCCACGTCTGCCTGTGTCTGCAGCCACGCTACCACCACCAGGCAGGAGGGAGCGGTTTCCATCCCCGAACTGTGCGTCAGTCCGCGAGTCTTCCACTGAAAACCCAGCGAGGACATAAGTGGGAGCAGAACTCAGTCTCATGGACTTTCTGGAAAACATGATTTGCCTTTTGCAAGGGGCCAAGTGTCTTCGATAAGCCCGAGGCGGCACTCCAGAGCCACTCCCAGAACGGACGGCCGTGTCCTGAGCTCTGGCTTGGGGCCAGAGACCGATGAGAGGGCCAGTGCGGACGCCGCTCTGCCGTTTACTGGGTGTATTCATTTTCCGTGGCTGCTGGGACAAACAGTCACAAACTGGGTGGCTTGAAACGCGAGGTACGTGTCCTGTCACAGTCCCGGAGGCTAAAAGCCAGAATGCAAGGTGTTGGCAGAGTCTTGCTCAGACAGAAGGCTCTGGAGGAGGATCTTGGCCTCGTCCAGTTTCTAGCGGGCCCAGGAGTTCCTTGTCTTGTGGCCACATTGCTCCAGTCTCTGCCTCTGTTGTCACGTGGCCTCTTCCCTGTCTGTCACCTCTTTATAAGGACACCAGTCCATGGATCCAGGGCCTGCCCTAATCTGGCATCACCTCACGGTAACCAGTACGTCTGCAGAGACCCTGCTTCCAAGCAAGGCCATGTTCACAGGTTCTGGGCAGCCAGGAATTTGGGGGAGGGGATTAATCAACCCAGCACCCAGGTGATCACTCCTCTTTATTTCCAGACTTTATTATTTTTTGAATTTATTTTTAAGAGACAGAGAGAGACAGCGCAAGCAGGGGAGGGTCAGAGAGAGAGGGAGACACAGAACCGGAAGATAGGCTCCAGGCTCTGAGCTTGCTGTCAGCACAGAGCCCGACGCGGGGCCCGAACCCACGAACCGCAAGATCATGAGCTGAGCCGAAGCCGGACGCTTAACCGACTGAGCCACCCAGGCGCCCCTATTTGCAGATTTTAATTAGAAAGAGCCAAGTGGAGATCTAAGTACTGATGTCAGGCCTGCTGACTCTAAAAGGTGAGGACTCCCTGCCCACGCGGGGTTGGAGGAAGCAACCTGACTTGAGGCCAAAACAGGACCGTCTTTCCACACCTCCACTTCCTATTCCAGACTCTGGGACCCATCTTTGGGGAAGGTGAATGTGATGGGACTTGGTATTTATTAGAGTTAGGTGCAGGGTATCCAGGTGACTGTTGGTTAGACATCCGACTTCAGCTCTGGTCATGCCCTCACGGTTCATGGGTTCAAGCCCCGCATCGGGCTCTGTGCTGACAGCTCAGAGCCTGGAGTCTGCTTCTGGTTCTGTGTGTCTCTCTCTCTGCCCTTCCCCTGCTTTTGCTCTATCTTTCTTTCAAAGAATAAATAAACATTAAAAAATTTTAGGATTAGGTTCCCTTTCACATTCGAGAAACTCAGCGATGGTTGGTCCAGAGCTGGTACAGAACGCCATGGTGTGTGATTTCCATTCCCAAGCTCATCTCAGAGTGCAAGATGGCTGCTGGAGCTCAAGGCATTACCTCTGCATTCAGGCCAGCAGCAAAGAGGACATGCTTCATCAAATATTTCTTGTCTTTCCTACCTACGTCCTGCCCACTTCCATTCACACCCCAGTGGTCACACCGAGCTGTGAGGGAGGCTGTGAAATGCAGGTGCCAGCTGCAGGTTTGTGGGCTCTGTTCCTAAGGGTGAGAGGACAACCAGATAGGAAGGCAGAAGCAGAATGCCCTTTCCGGCTTTGGAGGAAACGCGACCCCGCCCTCTGGGGACAAGGCCCGGGACTGTGGGGCTCTGAGGCCCTCCCCAAGCGTTTTAGCTGCTGCTGCTGTCATGGGAAGGGTCTGGTGAGTGGAGAGCGGGCAGAATTCATGGAGAGAGCTGGCTCTTCGCGGACTAAAGGGTCAGCTTTCCCCGAAACTGGGGCACAGTGTGGTGTATTGTGGGGCTCAGTGTGGTGCTCGGTTGATAAATAGATCCCGGTTCTCACAGGGACCCCCATCACAGATCAGAAGAGCTGAACTTGCCTTAAACATCCAGGGAGCCAGAGTTGTCAGCACCGGGTTGGGTTTCTCATCGTCCGGTCGGCCTCCCCACGAAGCCAAGTTACTATGCTGCCACCTCCAAGGGGACAGCTCGTCCCGAGTCCCACATTCCTGCCCGTCCGGTCTGGGCGCCTGGAGCCCGGGGCTCCATACCTTCTGGCGTGCCCGCCCTACCTGTGTCCACCTGTCCCATCGTCCCTTCCAAGTGCGTGACAAGGGCAGATGTGGGAGAGAGGTGCTGTCCCCAAGGCCTCCAGGGATGAGGGACATGCCTTTTGCTTCTCTTTCTAGATTATCCATGCTCAAATTAAAAACCTCGAAACGCACAAGGTGGACAAAAGTAGGATGCAGCAGGAGTTGAAGGAGGTGAGTGAGCAGAGGGGAGTGGAATTATCTAGACGAGACCAGACCAGGCAGAGAGCCTCCCGGTGTCCCTCCAGCCCTTTGTATAGAAGGCTGGGGAAGCTTCTCCAAAGATGTCCCATCAACCCCTATATTCAGTGACTCAGGATGAATGACAGTTTGTTACATGAACTAAAAATCAGGCAGCAGCTTCTCCATCACAGGAAAACCTTGGCTTAGACCTGACGGCTGTGTTTGAGCCAGTTAGATCCCAAGGTTGAATTTCAGCCAAGGCCAGGCGTTCAGGGTCCCAAACTACAAAACACGGACCAGAGTGGTCTGATCCCGCCCCCCCTCCAGCTTCAGTCTTCTCCCACTCCAGCAGCCCCACCTCCCTGAGCCCCCTCTGTCTCTAGAAAGCCGACAGGAGCGCCCTGGCAGCCAAGGCGAACCGAGCTGACGTGGAGACGGTGGTGACGGAGCTGAATGAGATGATTCAGGGCCTGCTCTTCAGGGTGGTGGCCCACGAGGATGACTGGAAGACGGCTGCGGAAAAGCTGAGCAAGGACCTGAGCACCAAGGTGAGTACCCCATAGCAGTCATCTCCTGCTGCGTAACAAGTGACCCTGAAATATAACAGCTTGAAATGACGAATGCTGTACAGTTGCCGAGCGTCAGGAGTTGGGGAGCAGCTTCGCTGAGCGACTCAGGGTCCCCATGAGGTTGCAGTCAGGATGCCATCTGGGGCTCCAGTTCTCGGCAGTGCCACCTCCAAGATGGCACCCTCGCATGGCTGCTGGCAAGACAGCTCACTCCCTCACCACACGGACTTCTCACAGAGCAGCAGCCAACGTCCCCAGAGCAAGTGGCCCAGGAGAGCACAACGGAAGTGCCATCATCTTCTATGACTTAGCCCCAGTGCATCACCTCTGTAGTAGCCTCGTCCCATGGGCAGGACTGCCCTGCATGGGAGGGCGTGACGGCCCTGCCCCGTGTGGGAGGGTGTGACGGCCCTGCCTTGTGTGGGAGGGTGTGACAGCACTACCTTGTGTGGGAGGGTGTGACAGCACTACCTTGTGTGGGAGGGTGTGACAGCACTAGCTTGTGTGGGAGGGTGTGACGGCCCTGCCTTTGTGTGGGAGGGTGTGACGGCACTACCCCGTGTGGGAGGGTATGATGGCACTACCTTGTGTGGGAGGGTGTGACGTGACGGCCCTGCCCCTTGTGGGAGGGTGTGATGGCCCTGCCTTTGTGTGGGAGGGTGTGACAGCACTACCTTGTGTGGGAGGGTGTGACAGCACTACCCCGTGTGGGAGGGGGTGACGGCCCCGCCCCGTGTGGGAGGGGGTGGGGTGACAGCCCCGCCCCGTGTGGGAGGGGGTGACGGCCCCGCCCCGTGTGGGAGGGGGTGGTACCGGACGGTGGCCAGGCAGTTTTGGAGACTCACGCCATAGCTCTCATGCCTGGGCAGCAAGCGGGCAGGGTGGGGCGGAGGTGTCCGCTGATGGTTTAGTTATCCACGCAGCATTTGCTGACCACCTGTGATAAACGTTGCTAACGAGTCACCGCGCCTGCCTTGATTTGTACCATCCCGTAGGGAGACAGGCACAGTCCGACCATCAGTTCTCGCGCTGTGTTTACTGCAGCCGGGCGGCTGGTGTGGCCGGGAGAGCGTGGGCTCCGAACCCGGCAGCCGGTCTGAGCAGCAGAGAGCCCTGCGCGCTCTGACCTCGCTGAGCCTTGGATTCCTGGTCCGCAAACCAAGGATTTGTCCACTCGTCACTGTGCGCTGGGCACCTACAGCGTCGGCCGCTGGGGATATGATGACGGTCAAAACAGATACGGGACATGTTTCTCATGGAGATGCACTTGTCTCCCCCCCGCCCATGTATATTTATCTATTTATTTATTTTTGAGAGAGAGAGAAAGAGAGGGAGGAGTAGGGCACAAGCAGGGGAGGGGCAGAGAGAGAGGGAGACACAGAATCTGAAGCAGGCTCCAGGCTCCGAGCTCTCAGCACAGCGCCTGACACAGGGCCCGAACTCATGGACTGTGAGATCGTGACCTGAGCCGAAGTCGGACTGACCGACTGAGCCACTCAGGCGCCCCTGGAAACGCATTTGTCTTAAAAATCACAGAATTGCAGCCGGAGGGACCATAGTCCTCTACAGAACAGCTGACCTATTTTTCCTCAGTGATTCAATGACAGGGTGGGAAAAAAGTGGAGACAGAGAGACTGTTCTAGATGAAAAGCGTCTCCAGAGACAAAGCAACCCAGCGCCGTCCGTGAGGAGTTCTGGCTTGTGTCCCGGCTCGGCTGCGCCAAGTCCTCAAACGGGTTGGGAACG
The DNA here is from genome assembly GCA_004023785.1 of Mungos mungo. Taxonomy (NCBI): domain Eukaryota; kingdom Metazoa; phylum Chordata; class Mammalia; order Carnivora; family Herpestidae; genus Mungos; species Mungos mungo. The sequence goes on from PISW01002252.1 coordinate 9,553, forward strand.
AGCACAAAGTCAGGAATTGCCGTTCACGCGTTGGGTGTCACGTAAGAAAATGTCCCCATGGGTACGACAGCGTTCGTGAGTGAAGATCACGCTCCCTCTAAGTTTTTAAAAGGTCCTCACTCCGTCAAAAGACTAAGGCAGCGTCAAAAGACTAAGGCAGATGCGGCCATCTGCTAGGAACTATGAGCTCCGGAAGGTGGGTGTATGGGGGCTAATGATTCTGGTCTTTTCACTTTTCTGTGTGTTTTGATTTCTTCCTAACAGAAAGCTCCGTGAATTTTTGTTTGCAGTGCTTTTTCTTTTCTTTCTGTATTTTTAATTGTGGCAAAACTCACACAACCTAAAATTAACCATTCTGAAGTGGGACTAAATCCGTGGCATTTAGTCCATGAAGAGTGGTGTGCAAACGCCTCCTCTATCTGGCGGTAAGATATTTTCATCCCCCACAAAGAAGCCCGTGCCGTTTATGCAGTCGCTGCTCCCCAGCCCCTGCCAGCCCCCGGGCTACTTTCGGTCTCTGTCACTTGGCCTGTTCTGGACATTTCGAAGTGGAATCAAACATCCTGTGACCTTTTGTGACTGGCTTCCTGCCCTTAGCAGCATGGTTTCAAGGCTAATTCATGGATCAGATTCCCCAGTCTTTTCCACGGCTCAGCACTATTCCGTCAGCTGGAGAGACCACATTCTGCTCATTCATTCATCTGTTGATGGACACTTGGGTTGTCTCCGCCTTTGACTATTATGAATAATGCTTCTCTGAACCTACATGTACAAGGTTGTTGTTTTTTTTATCCCCACCCCCTATACAAGGTTTTTAAATCGTTTTTTAAAAAGTTTATTTATTTTGAGCGAGCGAGAGAGAGCACGTGAGCATGTGAGCAAGGAAGGGGCAGAGAGGGGGAGAGAGGAAGGATCCAAGCAGGTTCCGCACTGTCAGCGCAGAGCCTGCTGCGGGGCTGGAACTCACAGACTGCGAGACCGTGACCTGAGCCAACATCGAGAGTCAGATGCTTCAACAACAGAGCCACCCAGGCACCCCCCCCCATGTATAATTTTTTGTGTGAACACCTGTTTTTGTTTTTTGGGGGGTAACCAGTAGTATAATTGCTGGGTCGTATAGTGATCCCCATTTAATGGGTTTTTTTTTTCCTGTTTAACTTCTCAGAGGGGTGATGTAGCATGATGTCTGCAATTAAGTCTGAAACAGCTTGGAAAACTTACAGATACACGCATGTATAGGTAAAGAAAATGGGACAGCGTGTTAAAAGTTGATGAATCTAAATGGATGCATGAGTGTCCTTTGGACTATTCTTACAATTTTCTGTAGATTTAAAAGTTTTTGGGTGCGCCTGAGTGGCTCAGTCGGTTAAGCGTCCGGCTTCGGCTCAGGTCATGGTCTCGTGGTTCGTGGGTTCAAGCCCCACGTCAGGCTCTGTGCTGACAGCTAGCTCAGAGCTTGGAGCCTGTTTCGAATTCTGTGTCTCCCTCTCTCTCTGACCCTCCCCTGCTCGCGCTGTCACTCTCTGTCTCTCAAAAATAAATAAATTTTAAAAAAGCATTAAAAAAGTTTTTGAACTAGGAAGTTGGGGGAAATTCTTCTTGGGGTGCTGCATTGGGTCAGCGGATAAGCTGATGTCACTGGTGTAAAGGTACCCTCCCCCTTATGAGCAGCCAGAGATTTGGGGGTGAACCTCTGGCACCCTAGAAACGTCCATTGCCTCACTGACCATTCTCCTAGTAGCTTCCTCATAAATGGAGGATTGTTGCCTGAACCAGTTATTTCAACGGTTGCAAAATGGCACCTTCTCTAATCTTAGCATTGCTTCTCCGTTTCCCAGCTCGATGTCCATAAAGATGTCCATCATCAGCATGCGCCGATTACCCTGAAATCCGGGTAAAGCCCAGAATGATGAGCTGTTTCCTTTAGTTGCCGATGCTCAAGAATGCTACTGCTTCCGCATCCCCCTCCACAACATGGTAGCAAGTCCCGCTTTCTGGTTTGATGTTACTGAGTTCGTTTTTGTGGATGTCACTGCGAATCATGGGTTTTTACACATCCAGTTTGCTCACTCAGTTAAGTTACTATTTATTTTGTCACTCACATGTCTCATCTTTGTTCTACGAGGTGGCTTCTGAGTCCTTGGCCTTGACCCTCTGTCTCAGAAAGGCATCTTGGCTCCTTAAATGACAAGATGATGCAGAAACATCTACAAAATTCCCTTCCCCAGACCTGAATCAGTCATTTCTCTACAAAGCCTTCGCTCCTTTTCGTGTTTAGAGACCAAAATGTGGGCACTGGAAGGAACGCTTTTTATTATTATTCATTTTTTATTTAAATGAAAGGTACGTCCAACATCGGGTTCAAACTCACAACCCCGAGATCAAGAGTCACATGCTCTACCGACTGAGCCAGCCAGCCGCGCCTGGAAGGAACACTCCAAAAATTCCAAAGCCCCACCCTGAAAGGCAGTCTGGCGGTTTCTCAGAAAGTTAGCTCTCCAGTCACCATACACCCAGCACTTCCAATCTCGGGTGTGCACCCGGGGACGTGAAGGCAGGTCCACGCAGAAACTCATCCAGAAATTTCGTAGCAGCGTGACTTGGCAAGAGCCAGCAGACGAATGGATAAACACATTGTGGTCCTTCCTCCAGGGGGTCCAATGGGATATCGCTGGGCCATCAAAGTAAACGGAGCTCTGATTCGTGCTATAACCAGGTGAACCTTGAAAACACGATGCTGAGTGAAAGCCAAACATAAAAGGCCACAGAGTATGACTCCATTTATATGAAATGTCCTAAATGGGCAAATCCATAGACATGAACGGGAGCAGGGGTTGCCTACACCTGAGGGTCTGGGGGGAAATGAGGGGCCACCGCTCCTAGGAACTGGCTTTCTTTGGGGAGTGATAAGGATATTCCAGGATTGGTTGTGCTCATGGTCACACAACTCTGTAGACAGACTAAGAGCCCCTGAAAGTCTGCTTCAGACTCAGTAAACAGGTGTTGCATGCGTGAATCTCCAGTGTCTGGTGACCTCTGGGAGAAATGCGTCCTGGGCCTGCGGGCCTCCGTTGAGCAGTAGGGTTGGCTTTATCTTCTGGAGGCAGTAGCTGACGGTATCTCTTTGCCTTGGCTGCTAGGGAGCTCACTTTGTAGCTCCATTCCGGCAATGGTGTGTGTTAAGCGAGAATCGCAGCCTAAGCTCCTCGTGCCCCCTTTCCTTGACCTCTTCGTGTTGCTGTTTAATCTTGTTACACAACACGTGTGACTTCACCGCAGATCTGGAGCAAGGTGGGGTGTGAATTAGGTGACTAAACACTCTCTTCTTCCCTTTGGCTCTGTGCAGCTGGTCCACAGTGATTTGGACGATCTGAAGAAGGACGTGGATGAGGTCTGGAAAGTAGTCAGGAAGCTGCTGATCGAAGGCCTTCGGTTTGACCCTGACAGTGCTGCCGGCTTTAGGAAGTGAGCCCCTCCTGGGTGGGGGTGCGCTTCCCAGAGGCCGGACAACACCCTTTCTCCAGAGAGGAAAGGAGATGCGTCTCCCAGTGGATTCTGGGAGGGAGGATTCCACAGCTGTGGACCCAGGGAGAAGGAGGGGGGCTCCCCAGCTTGGGGGTCGAGGGTGGGATGGGGCTGAGGACACCTCGCGGGGGCATCTCTGGCCTTGGCTGGCAGAGGGACTCCAGGAGTGCATCTGCTCGAAAGCTCTTTTGCCACGAATGAGGAAACTGAGGCTGACGGAGGGTAGGGGCCATGCAGGGCCTCACAGGGAGCCTGTGTGGATCTGGGACCGGAGCTGCGTCACCATATCCCCCACCCCATCTAGACAGAGTCCCAGGCAGAAGAAATCAGTGTTGGGGGGAGACTCTTACCCTCAGATGACCCTCATCCCTCCAAATATCCCCTGTGCGGGGCAGCTTTCCAGAAGGACCCTGGATTTAAAGCCCTCCATTATGTTTGGGCCAGGCACATAAGCTGCACACACTTTGTCCCCTACCTCTGCTCCAGGTGGCCGCAGGTAGGGATCAGCAGGGGCCAGCAGAGCCGACTTGAGCTGAGCTGGGCCAGGCCAGCGGGAGTAGGGTGTGCAGGGAAGTCCTGACACTGAGGTACGGACCTGTCTTCCAGGAAACTGTTTGAGCAGGTGAAATGCATCTCCTGCGACCGGCCCGTGGAGCTGATGACTGGCCCGTGAGTACTGCCACCAGGGGGCGTCTGCGCCCAACCTCTCTCCTGCTTCCTCCATCCACAATGCCTGGCCCTACCTCCCCGGGGGGTTGTAAGTACATGATTTAGATAGCCATCAGGCCCTATACACTGTTCTGTACACATCATTTCCTTTGCTCCCCGTCCTGGGCAGGAGCACTGGCATCCCGTCCTTTGCCAGCCCTGCCTGGTGTCCCCTGTGTCCCAGGGTCAAGGTTAGGTCCAAAAGTAAAAGGATAGAAGTGAGGAAGAGCTGAACTTTGTGGGACTTTATTGCATGCATTTTTAGAGTCTAAAACTTTTATTTATTTATGTGAGATTCATATAACATACACCATCTTAAAGTGAACAATTCAGGATTCAGGGGGCATCTGGGTGGCTCAGTTGGTTAAGCATCCTACATTGGCTCAGGTCGTGATCTCACAGATTGTAGGTGTGAGCCCCGTGTCGGGCTCTATGCTGACAGTACGGACCCTGCTTGGGATTCTCTCTCTCCCTCTCTCTCTCTCTCTGCCCTTCCCCTGCTTGTGCACCCCCCACTTTCTCTCTCTCCAAATCGATCAATCAGTCAATCAATAAAAAGAAGGCTGGGTTTAGGGGAGGACTGCCTGGAGGAGGGAGCCCAGCACCGCCTGCTGGCCACTTGCACCTCCCACTGAACTCTTGTCCTCCAACAGGCAACTCATCACCATCCGCAAAGCCCACCTCCTCTCACGGCTGCGCCCTGTCAGTGCCAACAGCTATGAGTACCTGCAGCGGCAGCAGATGAGGTGAGCGGGCTGGGGGCCTGTCTCATGGACGTCCTCGGGGGCCCGCGGGCCCTGCAGGGACATCAGCTCCAGTCCCAGGACCCAAAGGTGGCACCAGGCCATTGTCAGCCATCTGCAAGGGAGCCGTTCGGGAGGTGGCAGGGACAGCACGTGGCCCGGGAGAGAATGGTGGGGGACAGGGATGGGCTTATTTGCTGGGCATCTATTCTGGGCCAAGACCACTAGAGAAGGGCTCTCCCTTAAGTCTCGTGACTCTCACCAGCTGGGATTGAGGTGCCTACTTCCCGCTGGAGGCAATAAGCGAGGACCGTGGCCTCAGTGAGGCTTGCTGTGGCCAGGCGGGCACTGTGCTTACGCCTGGGCATGCCAGACCTCAGTGAGTCCTCAGGCCTTCCCTTTGGGGTATATTCTGTCATTACCCCACCTCATGGCTGAAGAAACTGAGGCTCAGATAACTCAGCCACCTGCCCAAGGTCACGGGTATAGAAGCCAGAGCTGGTGTCTAAACCTGCAGGTTCCTGCCACACTGAGCAGGCTCCCTGGGTCCCGGTGCCACCCTCAACCTGACATCCCACGCTTTGTGGGTGCTTCTGGCCAGGTGGGGAGAGCCACGGGGGGAGCTGTGCCTGACACCCCCTCTTCCTGTGCCTGACTTCTTGAGATCACAGGTTCAAAGCCTTCCCCTGGCAGGCCAGACAAGCGTCCCAGGGGTGGGTAGGGTCTGGGGGAGCACAGTACTCGATTTCACCCCCCGCCCCAATCGTGTCTGTCCGTGTCCACCCCCAGCCCATAGTGGCCGGCTAAACAAGCTGGAAGACATTCCAGTCTTGCCTTGTGCTGGCCAGGCCCTCCTCTGGGGCAGAGGGGTCTCCCAGTGGCTCCCATCCCGCCCGTCCCCCCCAGGGAACACCAGCGGCTGCAGCAGATCCAGGTCCTCGGAGGCCAGGACAGGAGTCTGGAGGTGCTGGTGCCCCAGCAGGACTGGGGCGACGGCCCCGGCAATGATACCAACATCCAGCTCAAGTCCTATGACTTGGCAACATTGTACCCCTACGGGGACCCTGGGCTGTTGGACTATGACACAGTGAGTGCGGCAGAAGCCCTGGGTGTGGGCGACCCCGGTGGGTGGCTGTGCTCGGTCTGCTGGGCCTCCGTGTGGACCGGAGAGGCAGGCGAGGGCACCCCCTGACCCGGGGCCCGCGCCCTCTAACAGGCCGAGGTGGACATTCTGGGAGTGGACGGGATCCTGTACAAGGGCCGCATGAGCAGTCAGGCGGGGGCGCGGACTTCGACGGGCACGGAGAAGGAGCCTGCAGGTGAGGGGGTCAGGCTTCGGGGAGCCCCTGCCCTCGAGGTCCCGGCTTTGCTGGGCAGCATGAGGAGGTGCAGGCGGGGCTCAGAGCTGGCCCCGTCCCTGACTTGGGGACCTCCAAGGGGCAGGAATTTCTTCACACAGCTACTTGCAAAAACGGAGCCCCACTGTATACGAGGTGCTGCACCAGGCACCAGGGAGGCAGTGGGGAGCAGAGAAGGATGGGGGCCCAGGTCTCAACATGAGTGGGAGAGGCGGACTGTAAGCCAATAACCTGAGGGGGAGGCTCCATTGTTAGGCATAGCGATGAGTAGCTGACCAGAGGGGAGGGCCCTGGTGACAAAGGATGCTGGCCTAGGGAGAGGTGCCAGATGGCCTCCCCAAAGAAGGAGGCTGGGCTGGGGTGGGAGAGTTGTGAAGAGGATGCCAGTCCAAGGAGAGGCAGCGGATGAGGGAATGGGGTAAGCCAGATGGAAGGGGTCAGGGGGGAAGAATGTGGTCCCGGTGCGGGGGATGGCAGCTGCAAAGGCCCTGTGGTGGGTAGAATCGGGCCTAATTGGGAGTCAGGAAGGTAAGTCTACCTGCAGTATGGAGACTGGGCAGGGGCTGGGCATGATGAAGAGATGTGGACAGATGCTGGAGGTCTGTGTTGTCTGTGTCCTAACGCCCCAGGAAGGGGAGGGTTGGGTTAGGTGGGGACGCATGGATCCGTCACTCTGATTGCTGCAGTGTCACAGCCCCGCTCCGGCTGGCTCCTACCAGGGCCCCCAGACCTCAGCTCCAGCTGTGGGCCGCCAGTACCAGCAGCGGTACCTTCTCTGGGTTTTCTTCTTCTGGGAAGACGAATGCTCAGTTTTGCCCTGGTTGGGAGCCATATACTTCCCCGTTGCAGGGGGCCTGGAGTCCCAAGGTGGCTGGAGGGTTAAATTCTGCCCGTGGTAATCTTCCTCACCCAGCTTCATCCCCATTGACTTGAGGACTAAATCCCAGATACGCAAGAAAAGGAAAGGGGACTGTATTCTTGGGGATTCAGGACAAAGAAGAGCCTCATTACCGGGGGCTTAAGACAACACAAGTTCTCACAGTTCAGGAACCCGGAAGTCCAAAATCAAGGTGTCACAGGGCTGTGCTCACAACCAGGGCCCCGGGAGGCTCCTTCCTGCCTCGTCCGGCTCTGGGTGGCTCCACATGTAACGTGGCTCCCGGCTGCGTCCCTCCAGCATCTGCCTCCGTCTTCGCGTGGCCTAATCCCTGTGTTTTCTCCTCTTCTGTCTCCTGGAAGGACGTTTGTCATTGGGTTTAGGGCCCATCTTAACCTGGGATGAGCTCATGCCGAGATCCTTAATTACGTCTGTGAAGACCCTTTCTCCAAATAAGGTTGCATCCCTAGGTTCTGGGGGACAGATCTTTTTGGGGACCATCCTTCAGGGCAGGTCCCTGCCGTGGCCCCGGAGATTGGGACACCATCCGAGCCCTGCATTTCCTGGGCACGGATCTGGCTCCCCCTGGACAAGTCTAAACCCCCCTGCCCAGCAGTAGCTGCTGTTGGGAGGGGACTCGGGCTAAGCTTCAGGGGTCACTGGGCAGGGTAACAGTGGTGGCTAATATTTAATGAGCCCCGAGGTCTTGCTAGGCCTGCACTGTCTCCCTTCAGCCAGCAACAACCCAGTGAGGCATTGCACCAATGAGCAGGCGAGGGCCGCTTGCCGGAAGCGCACCCTGGGTAGGAGGGTGGGGGAGGTGCCGTATCTCCACTCAGGCACTAGACAGGGCCCCTCTCCACCTGCCTCCCCTGGGCTGTCACCCAGCGGGCACCGTGGCTTCTCTCCCCGTGGCTCAGTCATGCTCAAGATCCATGCAGCAAAGCAGGACTGAGTCACAGCGTACCTCCACCGCTTTGTCCTGCTCGGGGAAACAAAGTCCAACTACTATTAGAAGCCGGTTACAAACCTGCCTGTGGCCAGATCTTTTGAGCAGATTGCTCTTATCACTCATTTATTTACTCAAAAGAACATTCTAATCCAAAACAGACTCAGTATCTAAACCTAAATGAGCCAGTGTGAGCCCCGCCAGGTGCAGCCTGGCCCCTGATGCGTTCGTCTGTTTGCATCACTGCCCAGCGTGCCCTGCTGTGTACCCAGCCCTTTGCCAGTCGGGGGCCTGTGCCCTCCAGGTGCTCACACTGAGTCCGGAGCTCAGGCCGGGACAAAGGAGCATTCAGTCCCCAGTGAGCCGTGTCCCCATAGGAGGGGTTGGACGTGCCGAAGCTGGCGGTTCTCAGGCTTGGACTTTCCGAGAAGGAAGGTTAAGTTCAGACAGGATTCAGGACATAGAAAGAGGTGGGCAGGGGCGCGTCACCAGCCTCAGCCCTCCTCACCAGCTTTGGGTGAACTGCCTAAACCAGGCACGGTGACCAGGCCCCTGCCCGGCTCAGAATCCCTCGGTATGAATTTCCTATGGCTGCTATAACTAATTACCCCAAACCGAGTGGCTTTAAACAACCCACCTTTATTTAATCTTAGTTCCGGAGGCCAGTAATCTGAAGAATCACAGGGGCAGCAGGGCCGGTTCCTTCTGCGGCTCTAGGGGAGACCATTTCCTCGCGGGTCCCCCCCCATTCCTTGTCTTGTGGCCCCTTCCTCTAGCTCAAGGTTTTTCTCTCCGGCCTAACTCCATCCGCACCTCCCCTTCTCTGACTGTGACCCTCCAGCCTCCCTCTTTAGAACCTTGCGATTCCGTCGGGTCACCGGGATAATTCAGAATCCTCTCTGTCTCGAGATCCTTAACTCGATCGCATCTGCAAAGCCCCCCTCTGCCAAGTCAGGTGACACGGTCACAGGTTTGGGGGATTGGGATGGGGACATATCAGGGGCATTGTCCTCGGAGTCCAGGCTCCTTGGCTGATCTGCCCCTCCCTCCCGCGCCTCAGAACTGTTTGCTCCTCTCTCAGTGAGCCCGGCTGTCTCCCGCCTCTGCCCATGCTGTGCACCTGTGCACCTGTCCACCTGTCTCGTCTGCCAGAGCACAGGGTCTCCTCCTGTTGAGAGCCTCGTGGCTACTCGGCTTCTGGCTTCTGCAGAGGTGGGAAAGCCACAGAGGAGGGCCCAGGAGGAGCAGGTGTCAGAGTCAGGTGGCGAGTTTGAATTCTGATCTACAGAACCCAGGGCATTAGCAAGACCTCGGGGAGGTGCTGGGTCAGAGCTGGGTTTCCAAGCCTCGCTGAGTCTCGATTTCAAACCTGGGCCCTGGGCCCATGTCCCTCACCTGGGAGGGAAGCAGTGTGACAGTCGTACTGCCCAGCTGATTGGCTGGTCCTGCCTGAGACCCTGTGGAGGGATCCAGGTGCCAACTGGTGATCCGGGGGTGGGGGGTGGGGCCCGGGAGCGCCCCTCGTTTGAGCATTTGGCTTTACTCAGAACCCACAAAACACACTGGAGTTAGTTCTTAGTTCAGGCTCGGGAAACACTAGATACAGATCCTAAGACAGAGTTAAGAAGGCAAGAGGTTTGATGGGGGGAAGGGGGACGGCGGGAGGAGGTGCTTCACAAGGAGGAGGGAGGAAAGGGAGGAGGCAAGCAGAGGCTCCCAGTGGCCAGGCCGGTGCTCCTGTCGTGGCCTGAGGCGCCAACAGCCCCTGAGGCGCCAACAGCTGGCGGCTCTTGGCTGCCTGTGCTCCTGAAGCTGGACAGTGAGTTCGTTCTTTCTTTCTTCCTCTTTCTTTCTTTCTTTTCTTTTCTTTTCTTTTTTCTTTCTTTCTTTTTCTTTCTCTCTCTCTTTCTCTCTCTCTTTCATATAATTTATTGCCAAGTTGGCTAACATACAGTGTGCACAGTGTGCTCTGGGTTTCGGGAGTAGATTCCCGTGGTTCATCGCTTCCATACGACACCCAGTGCTCATCCCAACAAGTGCCCTCCTCGGTGCCCATCCCCCATTTCCCCCCTCCCCCACCCTCCGCACACACCCTCAGTCTGTTCTCTGTATTTAAAGTCTCTTATGGGCTTGCCTCCCTCTCTGTTTGAAACTATTTCCCCCTTCCCCTCCCCCACGATGTTAGGTTTCTTAAGTTCCACATATGAGTGAAAACATATGGTGTCTGTCTTTCTCTGACTTACTTCACTCAGCCTGACACCCTTCAGTTCCATCCACACGGCTGCAAATGGCCAGATTTCATCCTTTGTCACTGCCGAGTAGTACTCCATTGTACATACAAACCACATCTTCTTTATCCATTCATCAGTGGATGGACATTTGGGCTCTTTCCATGATTTGGCTCTTGTTGAAAGCACTGCTATAAAATGAGTTATTTCTTTTAAATTTTTTTATGTGTTTTGTTTATTTTTTTTTTGAGAGAGACAGAGCAAGCAGGGAAGGGACAGAGAAAGAGGGAGAGACCGAATCTGAAGACAGACTCCAGGCTCTGAGCTGTCAGCACAGAGCCCAACTCGGGGCTTGACCTCATGAACCATGAGATCATGACCTGAGCCGAAGCTGGACGTTCAACCGACTGAGCCACCCAGGCGCCCCTAAAATGAGTTATCTCTTAAAAGGGAAGTCCACATAGCACATCCTGCTGCCACACGGCCCTGGTCATTCAGCTGGTCACTCCCAGGCCCCTCTTGGTGCCGGGTATGTTTTAGATACCACTGGGGAGACCCAATATGGTCAAAATAAAGTTACTGCCCCCTTAGAGTTTTTGCCCACAAAGGACAGTAGAATATAAATAAATAAAAAGTTCATCGAGTAAGGCGAAACATGGGAGTGGGGGCGAGAATGACCAGGGAGGGGTCCCTGGCGAGCTAAGTGGAAATTGTCACGACACCCAGGGAAGGACACAGGTGTCCAGGCAGAAGGAACAATTTGGTGTCCTTGATGGGAAGGAGCTGGTTCCTGTAAGTCCCCCTGAGTGCCAGGCCTGCCCCCCCCCCCCTTGCGTCTCTGCCCTCAGGGCCCCTCCTCTTCTCAGGCAGCCTTTGGTCTGGGTAACCAGTCACGGGGATGCTTGGCTGGACAGGGAGAAGGGGATGCCTTTGGTTCAAAAATGAAGGCCGGAGCCAGATCCTAGAGGTCAAGTGTTATCCAATCGCTGGCCTGCGAGAGTTCCAGAAGAGGAATACCGCATAGCCAAGAAGGAGATTTGTGCCTACCAGCGGTTGGGGGAGGGAGGAAGGGAAACAAGTATTTCATGGCACAAGGTTTCCTTCTGGTGGGGTGAAATGTTCTGGAACTAGCTAGCGGTGGTCATCACACACCGTTGTGAATGAGCGTTAACGTCCACTGAATTGTTCTCTTCAAATGGTTAATTTTGTGGGGCGCCTGGCTGGCTGTCGGTGCAGCATGTGACTCTTGATCTCGGGGTTGTGAGTTCGAGCTCCACATTGGGCACAGAGGTTACTTAATTTTGTGTTGTGTGAATTTTATCTCAAAAAAAAAGTTGACACACACGGTGAGGGATGGGGAGGTGGGGGTGGGGGCATGATGGCAGCGGTGTGGCCCCAGGGAGAACATCTACACCTTGAGAAACTCTGGGTGGGAGCAGGGATCTGAGGGCAGGTGTGTGGAGGAGGCAGGCATGTCTGGGAAACAGTGAACGGGCCTTTGCAGGACAAGGGGGGAGTCTGGGGTCAGGCGGAACTCTGCAAGAGCCCTCACCCATTCCTCCATCTTCCTCTTTCCGTTCCTCTAAGCTGTGAAGGTTCCGCACCCCCCAACTCAAAATCTGTATGATCGTGAACGCCCAAGTGCCTTGTTTGGTGACATCTACCCCTGTGAGTACCTGTCCTTCGAACTCTCTGGCCCAGCTGGGGTCCTGGCAGTGTCTCTGGGGCTCCCCAGTCCTAGCCTGGGGCACTCCTGACCCACCTTATCAGTCTCTTACCTGCTCTGTCTATGCCAGGGTCCAAGAAGTCCCCTCAAGTGTCCCACCCCTGCCCCCAGCACCCAGCTCCCTGGCCATGGCTTCAAGCCGCCCTGGGCTCCTGGTTTACCCCTCAGCTGGCCTTTCTGGCCTGAGCACCATCCAGGGGGCCAAGACCAGGTGTCTGTCCCCTAGCTGCAGGGGTGGGAGGAGGAGCCCGTTCGCTGTCCTGGGCCTCTCCGCCTGGGGCCCGGGAGCTGGGCTGCAGGGACTCCTCTGACTCCAGCACCATGTCCCAGGCGTCTGCGGATGCTGTGCAGCCTGGGAAGCACTTTCTCCCTTCTCATGCCATGCCCGCCCCGGCCCCGTTTGGTGGTGGGCACTGCTCCAGTGCGGAGCTGCAGCCCTGGTCCTGCACTGCAGGTTCATGTGCACCTCAGCATCGGTCTGTGGCTTCATTTATCTGGAGACACCCCCCCCCCGGGAACTCCAGGGGGTGAGGTGTGGGAAAGCACTTCCAGACTTTCTCCTTAGTGGGTCCGACCCCGGGCAGGCCAGCCGCCCCCCGACCCCGGGATTGTTGCTGGGACAGAGCGTCGTCTCTCCTGCCCCTCCCAGCTCTGCAGCCCCGAATAAGCGTGCGCTCACCTGCCTCGGGCTCCCAGCCTACGATGCCAGCTCAGCCTCCATCGCTGCCGCCGCTGCCTCTGCTGCCGCCACTGACGCCACCCCCGAGGGACCCCCAGCAGGGCACGGGGCCTGCCTGGCATACACAACCTCGGCACCTCGAGTCCCGAGCCAGCACGCAGCCTGCCAACCCGTGAGCCCTGCGCCCCGCACCCCTTCCTTCGCCCCTCCTCTCCCCCTGCTGGCAGAGAATGGGCCCTGAGCCCAGCCTGGGGAGGGTGCCGAGGCCCTGGACGTGGGTGTAGGGCCTCCATAAGGGACTGATTTTGACCCAGTGCCTGTTTGTTTTTAAGTTTATTTATTTGAGAGCAAGACAAAGAGTGAGCGAGGAGGAGAGGCAGAGAGAGAGAATCCCAAGCAGGCTCCACGGTCAGGTTAAAGCCCGATGCGGGGCTTGATCTCAAGACTGCGAGATCATGCCCTGACTGAAATCAAGATGCAGACACTTAACGGACTGAGCCACCCCCCGACACCCCTTAACTCTATGCATATAAACACACACAACACAATCCGGATCCTACACTTCGCGGAGAGCACAGCTCTGTAGATGGAAGTTCCCACTAAGCCAGTGTAATTCCTTGACCAGTTTTCAATCCAACAGCTAGAGTGCCTGTCAAACCAATCACTTTCCTTTTTTATTCTGCTGAAATGATTCTGTCAGAATCAGTTCCCAGTACAGCTGCTGCCGACGAACCTGTCCTTTGCCGTTATTTCCGTCAAGAGCGGTTTTCTCATGGGAACCCAATTTGACTGTGTGCATCCTTTTGTAGTTCATGCTGATTCTTCCCACCAGACATTATGGTTATGGACGGGATAATTTTAAAACCTGATTGTTGATGTTTACGTTTTGGCCAGTCCTCGAGGAACTGGGAGCAGTGGCCCCTGGAATGCCCTGGATTGCCCTCTCCCGCCGAGGGCCTGAATCCAGCTCGCCTGTTGGGCATCCTTCCGTTTCTTCCGGGGGCTGCCTGCCCATACTCTTGGTGAAGCAAAGAGCAGACCGGGAGGTCACGATGTCCCGATCTGGCAATTTATTGGGCAGCCTTGGGCCGCTGACGGCGCACACCTGCCTGCTGGCATTGTGCACACCTGGCTCGCCTTCTCTCCCTTTTCGTCCTCTCCCTGCCCATTCCGTGGCTCTGGCTGGTTGTGCCCACTATGCTTTTTGTACTTGTGACATGTCTGCCACATCACACAATCTCTCCCTGCGTGGTTTTGGGGCATGACTCCCCCACCCCACCTGACCATGCACCGGGAGCCCCTGGGAGGGCTGAGCAGGTAAGGGAGTTGGGGGAGGGAGCTGCTCAGCGGTCCTCTGGTGGGGGGGTCTAGGGTGCTGTCATGCCCCAGGAGCCTTGGACCGGGAGGCCATCAGAGGCTTGGAATGCTGCATGCCTACCCCCTTCCTAATGGTCTCTCGGCCCTGTCCCCAGGTCCTCACCTGTGACCATGCCCAGACCCTGATTTCTCTTTTCTTTCTTCAAGGACTCTGTCTAAATGAGGCCAAGCTCTTCCAGACCCAGGTGACTTACCTGTCCAGGACGCCTTGGGGGGCATGGCTGTGCAGTCCTGGACCTTGCACCCAGCCCCGTATCACAGATGAGTATTTTTGGCACCTTCTCCCCAAAATAAAATCTTTCACTGTGGATGAGGGTGACTAGCCTGACACCCTCTGCAGAGAGCCACCTTGTCTGCCCCACGTGGGTGGGTGGACCTGCTGGTCCCTACTCAGGCCCCCACCCCAAGGTCAGCCTCCCAGAGCCACTGGCCAGAACCAGCCTGGCTGAGTCCTAGCAGAGAATCAAGAGCAAAGCTTCTTACCTCTGCCACATTTTCCACCATGGCAAAGTGTCCTGAGCTTGTTCTGGGAAGATCGGGGCTCTGGGGGCAGGGGTGGTGTGACCAGCCCAGGTTTGCTCAGGAGGCCTCAGCTCTCCAGCACCCTACCAAGTGCTGTCCTCTTTGGGTGCTGCATATGGGTACGAGGGCCCCAACTTCCGTCACCTCCCGCATCAGGAAGGGGAGGTTTAGCCCGGGCTCAGGCAAAGCATCCTATGCCCGGCTTGTCCCCTGCAGCCCTGACCCTCGGGCACCTACACAGGTAGGATTCTCAGACCCTCCTATCCATCCCCACCGGGCCCCCCCGCAGCTGCCTTCCCAGCCATTTCTCAGATTTACAGAGGGAATCATGCTTGAGTTGGTTCCTGTAGCCCAGGCATCAAGGAGTGAGGCCCAGGTAGGTCACAGTGTAACCGCTTGGACTCCGACAGGCCCCTAGTGTTTTGGAAGGTGGGGATGCCCAACAGCGGCCAGCCAGGAGCAATGCCAGAAGACGACGGTCCTGTCCCCCATAGGGGTTGTGGGGGAACAAGCTGGCTCTCCAGATGGGAGCTGCAGGCAGAAGGCTCGCCCCTGCCCTCTTCCAACCCCAGAGGGTGGGGCCGGCAGGGAGCTGAGAGGCAAGTGCTCTGGAGGACCCCGCAGGCCAGCAGGGAAAGGTGCTCGGGGAGCGGACAGAGCCAGGACGGGGTCAGCAGAGTGGGGATTTCAGAAGCTCCTGTGTCCAGCCTCCTCCTCCGCCAGGGGGACGTGGTTCCTGGCCTGGGATGCGGCGGCCATGCCAGACTGGACGGGGAGGAAGGTAACCAACCGTGCCGGTCATGTGGGCTGGCCTGGTGTGGGGCTGTAAAATGAGCTGGGCCAGAGGGGGAGAGAGAGGCTTCTTGCAAAGCGGAGGGTGCTGCTTTGAGGTGCTGCTGGAATGGAGATGCTGACCGGTGACCGCCCCGCACCCCAGCACGGCCCACCGCCCACCGCTGCAGGTGAGAGGGTCACGGAACATTTCTACCTTCTTCCAAAGACAGTGAACTCCTAACACTAAGACGTAAACCACCGCCGACAGCACGTGTGTCGCCAGCACGATGACCTGCATTGGAAAACGCGGCGGGTCCCCAAAGCAAGCCGCCAGCAGTGGAGTTGAGGTGCTGGAGGTGCGGGCCTTCTGTGCGGGGGGCCTCGGCCGCTGGAATCGGCGCCCGCTGGTCTCCGGCCTTGGCCCTGGAGGCTGTAGGCAGAGAACCACCAAACCAACACAAGCCGCCGGACAGAGGCTTCTCTGCTCAGTCCCCCTCCTCATCTTGCTCATGGCTCCCACAGGATCCACGAAAAACCACCCCACCAACACGTGGGGCTCTTAACCCCCAGAAGGGGAGAAACAGCCCCGGAAAGCAGACCAGACGGCTGCCCACGGGTTCTCCGCACCTCGTGCTGTGCTGTGCAACTGACGAGCCCTCGGCCACCCCGGAAGTGGGGCTGAGAGGACCCAGCGCCCCCTCCCCTAAAGGAGCGGAGTTCTTCTCTAAGACTCCTATGAAACACATACATTGCCCCAGCGAAGCTGTGGCTGAACAACCAGACTTTTCCAAACGCAGGAGCTGGAAATAGCCTCGCCTCCGAAGATCTCCTTTTGTCCCGCCTCGGCGGCCTCCCCAGCACTGGCCCTGGGAAGCAACCAGCCTCAGAGCGCTCATCTGTCCTGTCATAGAAGCCCCTCAGAGACTAACAGGGCTGTGGCAGCCCTGCCCACTAATGGGTTTGGGGCCCGGCCTTGGGGACAGTGTGCTTTTCTGTGACCGGCCACAATGTGTTCTCAGAGAACCCTGGGAAGACCCTGGGGACCCTTAGTGGCCCTGGGAGCGTCCCCTTCGTCTGAGAAAATCTTGGAGAAAAAGCCCTTAGTTAAAGCTGTCCGGAGGAGCCCTGCCCGCCCACAGAAAGCGTCTCCCTGCATCTACCAGGCGCCCCCTTCACCCCCTGGAGCAGAGCTCTTACTTCTCAAGTTTGTCCTGGTGAAAAACGAGATCCTCTCCAAATCCCAACCGACTCGGAGATAGGACTGGGCACACACGTGTGTGGCCAGTGGAGTGGGCTGGTTGACGACAGGCTGGCTGTGTCTGCCCCTGGTGAGGGTCAGCTTCAGCCCGTCATGACCTCAAGGGAAGCCGGGCGAGGCGTCACGCATTTCCAAGATCAGCCAGAAGACTTTCCGTGCAGACTCCAGGCCATTTGGAGAGACCTGGAGCGTCACGCGAGCCCAGCAGCACGCTCGGGGGACTAGGGGTTTGCAAACCCCGAGGTTGGCATGCCCGAGTGTTCTAACAGCAGACCAGAGAGGCACCCACTGCTCGTCACTTGGGGGGCTAGACCATCCCACATGCTGTCACATGCACTCTTCAGGAATGAGACACTCGGAGCACAAACCTTCCTTTCAAGCAACTACATGGAGGCAGTGTTTTTTGAGCAGAACTTTGGAAGCAGTCATTTGAGCTCAAGGCTGGCAGGCAGGTAGGGGTGACCATACCCAGAAGACGCTGGGCTTTTCGGTGACAAGGCCAGCTCCCAGGAGGTGCCAAGGTGGACAGCCAAGGATGGCTGCGGCTGTCCCCTTCCGCTTGCGTACCCAGTACCTTTGCTTTTCAGCCAGTTAACGCCTGAACTTGTTAATAGATGGTTACTGACTCCAACTTTGCTTCTGAGCTTCCAGGCTTGGGGAAGTTGAGGAAGGTTCCAGGTTCTGTTCCCACCTCTGGTTCCCCCTCAAGGTTAGCCCACTTTTACAGCCTTTCCCTTTCCTGTGAGATCCTGGCACGCCTGGCAGGGCCTCTGGATTGCTGGGAAGTACTGGGGTCCCTGGCCCTAGCTCTAGCCCTGCTCCGTCCCTTCCTGCTCAGGCTCCCACCCTGCCTGGGGCACTTAGGAAGAAACAGATTCCTGCGCCCCCCCCTCCAGAACAGTTGCCTCAAGCACCCAGGGGACCTTCACAAGTTTGGGGAGGGTCACAAGGCTGGTGGCTCTCAGGTGCTGGGAGGGGGCGTGCTGGGGCCCTGTATCCCCATCACCTGGGAGCTGTTTCAGTAACGGCTTTGACGCTCTGAAAGTTCACCCTTTCACAGTGTACTGTTCACTGACTTTTATTCCCAAGCTAATCAACCAATATCCTGGGGAACGTTTAAAGTTATACTGTCAAGGCTTCTCCCCAGAGACCCTGATGCCGTGGGGTCTGGAAGTCTATGGTTTGTCTTTTTACAGAGCTCCGGGGAGGCTCTCCTGTGCAGCCATCCATGAAAGCACAGGTCTGGGAGACATCTTGTCATGTCTACAGACTTTCTTGGTTGTCACAACTGGGAGATGCTACTGGCGCCTAGCAGGAAGGGGCCAAACTGCTGGTCAGTGTCCCACGGCGCACTGGATGCCCCAGTGGACAGCAATCCGGCCCCAAATGCCTGCAGTGCCCAGGCTGGAAAACCAGGACCTACGAGAACTTCAAGTCCTTTCCGATCCGAGGTGACCACCTGAGACCTCCAGGCCCAGCCCATGGCAGCCCCCGGGGAACAGAGATGCGCTTCACCTACAACAGATTGGCACTTAGTAGGGACACTTGTCAACGTGGACCTCGAGGTCCTGCCCCCTAACAAGCTCCCAGGTCGTGCTGTTGGTCTGGGGGCCAGACTTTGTAGCCGCCCAGGGTAGAGCCTATGCCTCCAGGAGCACAAACTCTAGACGGTGCACTGCCTCTGGCGCCTCTGGCATGGTCATGCCCCCGGGACGGCCCAGGCCGCTCCCCCTGCAGCAGCTAACCTGGGAACACAAACTTGCCTCTGCATTTCTCCTACCATTTGAGGGGGTTGCGTGGCAGTTACCTGAGAATTTTTCCTCATCACAAAGAACGGAGCAGCTGTAGCAAAGATTCAGGAGGCCCAAGATACCCTCACCTGCATCCTGCCCACCCCCACCCCCCACATGCACCCCAGACAGAGCTGTGCCCCCACCCGCCTGGACTCCGAGAGGAAGGCCCTTAGAAGGGTGGGTTTGAAGATGAGGATGCAATTCCAGGACGTAGGCAACAGCTTGAGCGGGGGCCCAGCGGTCAGTCTTCAGCGACAACCAGAGGGTACAGGTATCCCAAGGGCCTGTCCAGGGTCCAGCCGGGCGGAGACAAAGCTGGGGAGGCCGGGGAGCAGCAGGGGCGACACCAGCACGGGAACATCCTCGTCCCTGGGCACCAAGAGCAGGACTACCGTTGTGGAGTACAGAGACATCAAACAGGAGACCTTCTGCAATAGAAGAAACTCTCCCCCAGGCATCATCCGGGGAAGGGGTCCACCGAGGGGCTGGGCGCCAGGTGGCCTGGCCTAAGTGAGATCTGCCGCTACGGAGAGTTGGGCAGAGACTGGGGCCTCCCTCTTTGCCCAAAGCCCAGTCCCTCACAAGGAGTGCAAGGCTGAGGCTGCCCCAGGAGCCCTATCCCCCAGCGTGGGCAGCTGGGGGGTAGGGGGGCAGGGTGGGGCATCCCTGGCTTCTCCCATGGGGTGAGAGCAGGTGTCTGTCCCAGCCCAGCTCAGGAGCAGCCCGGGATCCAGTCTGCTCCCCCTGGTTTGCCGGTCTCCTTAGTGACAAAAGGTCTGAGTTGCAGGTTGGACTCTGCCCTGGGCTTGTCCTGTTCCTGTCACGAGCCCCCAGTGGCTCTGCACAGAAGCCTGCTGACTGCGGGTGCCGTGGTCTGCACCTCCCCAGGGGAGGGCCCTGCCAGGCATGTTTGCTGGAGGCTGGGCTTGGGGAGTCCAGCCTGCAGCCAGCCACTGGAGCCCTAAGACACACAAAAAAGGTCCCTATGTGAAACCCAAGCAGACCGGAAGGCAGTAGTTAGCCCTGAAGGTCAGGATCAGTCCAGCCAGAAGAGAAGGATGGGCAGGAGGGCTGGGATTCTGGGAACACAGGCCAGAAACGATCTTCACGGCAGGAACCTTGGATGGGCAGGAAGATTCCAGAGCCACGTTACGGTTGAAAAGACAGCATTAGTGTGGAGCCAGGCAGGACTGGAGGGTGCCCTCAGTTCCGGGCTCTGTCGGTGCCCTGCCTCTCCACAAGGAGCCAGCTGGCAGCAAAGCTTAGGATACGAGGCAAGACCACAAAGCCTGGTGGTAGTTTGAACTCTTCTCTTTTGTTAAAAGGGGGAAGGGAAAGGGTGTGAGGTGCCCCCAGGCTCTGGGGGAGGCATGCAGGCAGCCCCAGCAGGCAAGCGCTGGGGAATGGGTGGGAAGAGTCCTGGAGTTTCCCACAATTCTTTTCTCTGCAGGGAACAGCAAGGCTGGCTGACAAGGGGGCAGGAGAGAGGGGCAGGGCCCTGGGGGGAGGGGTGGCGGGCAAGGGGCCTGGGGGTTCACTCTATCATGCAAAGTCCAGCTGCCCCATAAACTAGGTTGCTTCTTGAAGAGCGACATACATATAAATACATACACAGCTACACACACACATGCGGAGAAGGCTCTGCATTCCCGAGGGTGGGGATGGAGGCCTACTGGCCCCCAAGGAGCTCCAAGGCAGGAGCCAGCCAAGTCTCCGCTGCTGTGGCGATTCTCCGCAGCCCCCTGGGGTGGGACAGGGCGAGTGAGTCCTCCGGGGAAGGCTGCTTGTTCTCTGAAGTTCTGTCCACCAGCACCAAGACGACTCTGAACCACATCCATGCAAGATGGGCGCCGCGGGCCTGCGCTTCCGTGTTCCCACGTGGGCGGCCCATGTGCTGGCACCAGGGTCCGGTCTCTCCCCTCCAGGGCTCCGGGGAACAGGGGTGCAGACAGAGGAGGGTGAAGGGGGCCCGCGGAGACATCCTCTCCCCCGCCCCACAGGGTCCTGGCCTCCGGGAGGGGGGAGGGGCCTCCCTTATCTCTCGGCCTCCATGGCGGGGTGGGCCCTCGGTTCTGAGGCGGCCTGTTGGGGGGCCAAGGGCGGCCAGTCTGAGGCTGGGGAAGGGGTTGCCGGAGTCCACAGGGGCGGCTGCTGCGGCTGGTGATGCTGTGGCCCCCCTGGGGGCGAGGCCGCGGTCGGCCAGCTGGGCGCTGCGAAGCTGCCGGTGGCGGCATGGGGGAAGTGCGGCGGAGGGGACGTGGCCGTGGTGGCCATTGGACTGCCACTGCCGCCACTGTGAAAGCTCTCGGAAGCCTTGAGACGGGAGAACATGGTGAGGGCATCGGGGAAGTTGGGGGGCGTGGCGGGGGTGTTGGCAGGAGTGCACATCTGTGGGCGGAAGAACAGAGTGGGGGGGTGAGCACCCCTTTCTGGGAGGGTCCCCGGCCTCCCCCTGCCTCCTAGGAGCAGACACACAGTCAGCCACTGTTGGGGGCTTCTGTGCCTCTTCCCTGGATGCATCCGGCTCTGTAGGACAGCCCCCGAGCTGGGGCTCCCGAAGCCCATCACACCCACAGGCTGTGTCCATGGAAGACCCTCCTGTGCGAGCCAGCGGCCCCTCCACCGCAGAGGGCCACCGAGGCCCTCTCCCCTGCCCTGCCCCAGGAGCACGCCATAGCTGCTCTGGGGGCTGCGGGGACACTTACCATCTGGTGGTGGTGGCTGTAGGGGATGTTGGTCTCCTGGAAAAAGGCGCTGAGGGCCGTCTGTGGGAAGAAAGGCCCAAGCTTAATTACCCTCAGGCCCCTGTGGCCCTGCGCTGCCCTGTCCCCAGGATCCCTGGGGCTTGGTGCGGCCGGTTACCAAGGGGGAGAAATGAGTGGAAGAAGCGTGTCTGTCACAACTCAATGCCTGCCACCTCCCAAGGAGGCGCCACACTCCCAGGCAGGGCTGGCGGGCAGTGAAGACCCTCACACTGCCTGCGTCCAGCTTGCAGGAACCTCCTGTTGGCACCGTGACCTCCGGAGGGAGCAGGCAGCAGCCCGCCCTGCCCCCGGCCTCACAGGGAAAGGCCTTCAGCAGAGGTCAGCCTTTGATTCGGGAGAACCTAGCCTGACCTAATGGTCACCAACTCCCTAATCTGAGCCTCAATTTCCTCTTTCAAGAACCAGGGGACAGCAAAGGCTCCCAGACGTTAAGTCTGTGACCCACCTGCCCCTCTCCTTGGCTGGCCACAGGAGCCTGCCATGACCTAGGCCTCAGTTTTTCCAACTGCACTACAAGGGGACTGGACCGGTGACTTCCAGATTCCCCTCCTTTACCGCAGCAAACTCCTAAGACCCAAGTTCCAGCTGGGAGAGCCAGAAGGGCCCCAGAGCCTGGGGTTTGCACTCGCTGGCCCCCTCACCCAAGCCTCCCTCAGAATGTTAAGGTGTCAGAGCAGGATGGCCGATGTGGGGTCTGCACCCGGCATGGTGAGAAGGGGAGCGGGAGAGGGGACAGAGGGTAGGGCTGCGTGCCAGCGGAAGGCTGGGGAGAGGGGACACCAGGAGCCCTGAGGGAGGCGCCGCACTTGGGCTGTCCTGACTGGGGCCCTACAGGGGGGGCACTGAGCAGAATAAGGGAACCAGCTGCTCTTGCGAAAGTGCTGGGTGAGGGAGTGTGTGAAGGGTCTGCGGGCCCTGCCAAAGCCCAGGCCCAGCTGCCCCCCATCACCAGCCCTCTAGGCTAACCCCCCTCCCCTGCCCCCCCCCACAGGCCCGCCAGGCCCAGTCCCTTCCCCGCCCCCAACAGAGCCAGAAATCCAAGCTGGCTCCCAAGGCTTGCCCTGGGGTTTTGTTATTTTTTTTTTTACATTCAAATGAATTTTTCTGGGAATTTCCTGCTGTAGATGCCCTACTCCAGTGTCCCCAGACAGGGTGTGGGAACAGGCTGGGGTGGCCTCTAAGTGCCTCCTCCGGACTCCTTCCCACCCAGGAGCCCCAAGGGACACACCCTAACTATTCCTTCCCGACAGCAAATCCAAAGGCCACCGGAGTGAGGATTCCAGCACCTTCTGCTGCCTTAAAGCACCACCACTTAAACACACAGGTCCCCTCCCCCTGCAGCCTCCTGTCCTCATTAACACCTGAATCACAGAGATGTGACCCAAAAACACACAGTGTACTGTGAGCCTGCGGGGAGGATACAGAGGGGGTGGTCCTGAGGAGCCCCTCACTCACTCTCATGCAAGGACCTCAGGTTTGGGAGTTCGCGACCCATTTTCACATTTATCGAACCTCCCTAGTATCCACATCCCCCATTTTACAGATGTGAATCGGAAACTCACAGAGCCTGAGGCATATGCTACTACCTCAGGGGGCCACCAGAGCCACCAAGTCCGCAGGCAGCTCCAGCCCCTCTTGGGGACAGAGTTTCTCCCAGGCAATTCAATCCTCAAAGCTACATTCTTAATTCCTGTGGTGGAACAACACCAACCCGTGCTGGTGCCAGGCTCCGGGCTGCGGGCGGGGAGTCCAGACGGGCGAGGCGCTCCCCACCAGACACCTGCCTGCCCGGCCCCAGGCAGGGAGGGAGCCACACATGCAGATGTGGGACTCCAGCAAACTGCCTTGAATGTGGTTTTGCAAGTTTTGCCACATCTAGCCCTTGAGACAAACAGGCTGATTAGGGAGCTTCCTGCAGGGTGGGGCTGCAGGCCCTGGGGGCGGTGGGCGCGAGGGAGTGGCCACTGACTCCTTAGAGAAAAACTCCCACACTGGAGGTACCAGGAAACTGAGGCCAGAGGAGGAAGGGGAATTGCCCAGAGAGAGCAACCTCCCATCCTGCGGTGTGAGGACCACACAGGGTCAGTGGTCCTTGCTGAGAGCTCTGGCAGGAAGTTGTGAGCAAAGACTCCCCTGGCTGGATACACTACTGCTTCCCCCGGGGGTCCAAACCTGCGGCTGGAATCCTGATCCCCCATCCCACTTTCAGGAAGCTGAGCCCCAGAGTCCTCAGGCTACTCCCTGCAGGCCCAAACACCCTTCCTGGGACGGCTCCCCGTCAGGAAACCAGGCTCCGGGCTCAGGCTGGGCAGTCACAGTCTGGGCCATGACCTTACACCTGTGAGGGGCGGAGCTAAAGGACTCTGGCCTCTTCCCTAGATACCACCCTGGGTTATTTATGGGGCAGTTGAGCTAGGCAAAGCCAGGTGGCCTGTTGGCAGCACAAGCTGTGGGCACTAATGTTCTATGGATCACGGAGGCCTGGGGAGTGGGGTCCTGAATGGGGCAGTGCCACCTCCTACCCAGCTGACTGAAAAGCTACCGAACCGTGTACACCGAACCGCGTAAACCACGCCATGCACTGTGCAGGTAGATTCCTCGGTCAGCACAGAGGCCACCTGAACACGCTTCTAAGGCGGGGTGCATAGATGCACATCCGTGGCTGGAGTGTGGGGCTCCCACACGGCACCCGTACACGCGTGTGTGTCCACGCGTGGGCACCACCTGCAAAACGGCGACGTGTGTGTACACGGAACACACACAGCCCGCACCCGCGCGCCGGGTGGACTGCGTGTTTACACACACGCCAACATGCCCACACGTAGCGTGGCGCGTGCGTAAATACAAATGCACATGTACGTGGACACACGCGCCACCAAGCTGCCCACTGAGCACGCAGACCCTCAAACCCACTCGCACGGGGCGGCTCAGCCCGCGGGCCTCAGTGCTCCCTGTCCCACCCGGCGGCTCCCGAGATGGGGGCGGCGCGCGCCCAGCTCGGCCCCGGCCCGGGGCGTCCTGCTTCCGGCCGCCAGCCGACGGTCCGTCCGGGCCGCGGCGCCGCCCCGCCCTGGCCGTTACCCGAACAAAAGAGGGGGGGGTCCCCGCATCCCGACCTCGGGGGGCGGGGATCTCGGGCTCCGGTGGGGGCGGGCAGCCCCTCTCGCCCACCCGACGCGGGCGGCGTTTCCGGGGATCGCGTAGACACGGCCGCGCCGCCCGGCCAGACCCGCACGCCGCGTGTGCGCGCTGCGGCCCGGCCAACGGGACGCGCGGACACCAGGACACCTAAGCGAGTGCGCGGCCCCGGCCCGGGCGGAGCGCGCACCAGCACGTGTCCACACCGACCCAAACACGCGCGGCTGACGGGACGGACCCCCGGCCCCGGCCCCGGCCCCGGCCCCGGTCCCGGTCGCGCACCTCGAACTGCCAGTGGGCCGCCTGCAGCAGCTGCTTCGCCTGGTCGGCCGCGCAGCCCGCCGTCAGCACGAACTGGTTGATCATGACCTGGTGCTTGAGCTCGTCCATGTTCACGGACATGGCGCCGCCGCCGCGCTGCCCGCTGCCTCCCGCCGCCGCGCTCCTCCGCCTCACGCGTCCACCATTAGCGAGCCGGCTCCGGCTAATACAAATATTTACTGTGCGGCTCTGACTCACCGAGCCTCGCCTGGCTCGGGGCCGCGGGGGCATGCTGGGAGATGTAGTCCCGCGCCGCCTGGCCGGCCGGGGGGCGCAAAGAGGTGTGTCCGGACTCTGCCCGTGCTGTGTGCGGAAGCAGGCCGTCGTATTTGCGGGTCCTCGAGCTCTCGGGCGGGGGTCTAGCAGGCGAGGCCCGCTTACATCTTTGCCCGGTATGCCTGGCATCCCTCTGTTGAGTGGGCGCACACTTTGGGGGGGAGGGCTCCCTAGGAATTTGGGCACAAATGGGTAGTTCTAGGACACACAGCCCCGAAAGCCTGGCACACAAGTAGGCGCCAATAAATACTCCTTTACTAGATGAATGAACCTGCCCTTTAGAGCTCTGCAGAAAGTCACTGCCTCCAGGAAGCCTTCCAATCTCCCCAACATCCCGAACAACAAGTTCACATTGTCCACTCGTGATGCGGGTCTTTTCCTGGCTTGGCGCTCATTCAGGCACACAATACGCCAGAGGAACGTCTGGGGATGGGATGGCGCCCGGGACAAAACGCGAGGCGGACAGACTCTGGTGCCTCGGGGAGTGGGGGGCAATCCTCTCTCTGCGGGGCTCCCACTTTCCCACGCAAAATCTCGTGTGCTCTGCCGGAAATCTCGGCCTGAGAAAGCGGGCACAAGGACCCAGCGGAGCCAGTTCCGGGGCGGCCCTGAACTCCTATTCCCAGAATGCCCCGGTTTATTTGCATCGTTGTGTCCTGAATGACGTCAAGTGAGTGAGGCCGCGCCTTGGCCAATGGACGGCCTCAGAGTGTTAGGACCTGGCCATATAAGGTAAACAAAGCTGATTGCCCAATGAGGCTGCAGCGGGGGCGGGCGCTGTGCAGGGGCAGGCGGGGGCGCGTCACGTGGCGGGCGGGGGCGGGACTGGAGCGCGCGGGAGAAGGGGGGAGTTGCGGGCAGTGTTTACAGCTCCGCACGCGCCGCTTCCGGGTGACGTTGCGGGACGGTTGTGCGGGACCAGGGCGTCCTCGCAACGGGATCCCTGGCGGGGAGGCGAGGATTCTGGCGCGGCCAACCGCTGCTGTGAATGACCTTGGCCCGGTTTCTCGAGCTCTCT
Source organism: Mungos mungo (assembly GCA_004023785.1). NCBI lineage: Eukaryota > Metazoa > Chordata > Mammalia > Carnivora > Herpestidae > Mungos > Mungos mungo. The sequence continues at coordinate 35,588 of PISW01002252.1, forward strand.
GGGCTCCAGTTTCATCCGTTGGGCAACCGTTGTTTGGGCCCTTTGTCTGCCTTGCCCTGAGCCGGGGTTCCTGCGGAGAGCAAACCGGAGAAGGGTCGCTTGGTGGCGCGGGTGGGTTGGGGCCCTGTGTCAAAAATTTCAAGGACGGATGTACAATTGTGGAAATGTAAAAGTATAAAAGTTCCTTCTGGAAGCCGATACAGGCCCTGAGGGGTTGGGTTTAAAAGTCATTGAGAGGTTTTACTAGCTCTGATCAGTGGTCCACTTTAGGCTCAATGTGGCGTCCAGATGGTGGCAGAAGGATAGAGTCTGGATCAGGAGACGTTTTGAACATGTCTGGTTCTAAGGGAGTACCCCTGTCCCCCCGCCCTCTCCCTCCTGCAGGGCTTCTCTGTTAGGATTGCACTGGATGGAGGGAACTATTCCACACTGGAGGGGTGGTGGAACCCCTTCCTCGGTCCTCTGATCCTTCCACAGGTTCTGGCTTTGGCTAGTGGGAAGAGGATAATGGGAGCCTGGTGGACAGGGCCTGAAGGGTCCCAGGGTTGTGGGGGTCGGGGGGAAGGTTGGGCACTGGGATAGCTCCAGGAAGGAAGGAGACCTGCACAGTGAGAATGCTAAGCGGCCTCCCAGGACTGGGGTCCCTGGGCTTAGCCTATAGGCAGGGAGTGGACTCTCAGTGTCCTCTTCCGGGTGAGCACCTCAGCCTGGTAGTAGAAGTATCCTGTTCACATGGGAAATCAGATTTTGGTGTCTCTTCTGCCACATGGGGATCACTCAGGATCTGCCATTTTTTGCAAACCCTGATAGTACGAGGAGATGCTTGATCTTCTTAAGAATGGCCCCTCACCTTAACAAAACATCATAAGCATGAATTAACGCGGGCAAAGCGCTCAGCACAAAGTAGTCGGCTCTGGATGTGGTTTCTTCTATCACTGTTACACTGGGACAGAGGATGATGGAAGGGGAGACAGTTCTGGAGCCAGAGAGATACATCTTGGTATCAGTCTTGACTCTACTGCTGAATGACCGATGTTGGATAAAGTACTGTGGCCCTGCGCATTTGTAGAACCCACGGTAGGAGTGTGGAGCTCTTCCAGGACTGCTGAGGGTAGATTAATACCTGTGAAGTGCTCAGTACTGTTTCTGGTACTCACCTGTTTGCTTCCATCTGGACCACGCTAGGGAGCCCAGCCTCATTTTACAGATGAGGACACTTTAAGGCTGGAATCCAAACCTCCTTACACGCTTGCCAGTGTTCAGAGCCAGTGGAGAAGAACAGGCACCCATTAGCCCATGAGGGTGTATTTCTGGCAAGTGAGACTGGGCAGTGTCCTGGCAGGGCCTGCTAGGGGATTTTTCTGCTCAGGGAAATAGGAAGTTCCTTCACCTTTCCCCCTCCCCTGATCCAACAACCCTCACTTACCTGCCCAGGCTTGTCCATCTCCCAAGAAGCTATTCTGGCTGGGGTGGGGCAGATGAGGCTAGCAGGAGCAAAGGTCATTCTTTTGGTCTCTACGGCCCCTCTAGCTCACTTGTTTTCCCAAGGGCAGCAGGAAAGGAAAAAAAACCTTGTTTTCAGCTAGGATCAGCCTGGCTAGAGAATGGACTTTGGATTTCTTAGCAGGCTTAGATGGAGCCTGACAGCTGGGACCGGTAGACGGGCAGAGGAATAAAAGGAATTTCTAGGAGTACCCCATCTTACCTGAAGTTCAGGGACTTGGAGGCCCTGCCAGAGCCTCCCCAGCGTGCCCGGGCATCTCCCTTCCCACCTCCATTCTTTTATTTTTTTTAAGATTTTAAGCAATCTCCACACCCAACGTGGGGCTTGAACCTACAACCCTACCCTGTCATCAGGAGTTGCATGAGTTGCTGACTGAGCCAGCTTTTCCATTCTTTCAAACACTCCATAGATCATTGGGTGCCTGACTCTGGGAGCACAAGATTGAATAGGCGAGGATCCTTCCCACTAAGGAGGCTCAGAAGGAAGTCTACACTCAAGGGACTCCCCAGGTGCCCATAAACTGTGCCTAGTGTCTTTCTTTTTTAAAACTTTTTTTCATGTCTACTTTATTTTTTTAAAATTTTTTGATGTTTTATTTATTTTTGATACAGAGAGAGACAGAGCATGAGAGGGGGAGGGGCAGAGAGAGAAGGAGACACAGAACCGGAAGCAGGCTCCAGGCTCTGAGCTAGCCATCAGCACAGAGCCTGACGCAGGGCTCAAACCCAAGAACGTGAGATCTGACCTGAGCCGAAGTCAGAGGTTTAACCGACAGAGCCACCCAGGCGCCCCGTGGTGCCTAGTGTCTTTCAAAAGACCCAGTGCAATTGCTTCTAGGTCACTTGGCTAGGATTCAGTGTAAAAGACCCCATGCTGGTTGACTGAGGGGATTTGAGATCTGGACGCTGTCTCACGCTTGACCTCTGTTCCTAAACTATTCCCCCCACTTGACTGTAGACACACTGGCGGTTGAGCTCCTGGGTCGTACTCAGGTCCTTGCAGCCTCAGGACCTTTGCACATGTGTTTCTTCTGCTTAGAACCTGGACTGACTGGCTTCCTCAGAGTTTACCCCCCTCACCACCTTTGCTCTTACTTGTATTTCAAATTGTGGCTTACATGTTACCTCTTCAGAGAAGCCTTCCCTGACACCCCCTATCAATAGTAGGTCTCTCTTATTTTTTTAAACTTTATTTTGAGAGCACGTACATGAGCAAGTGGGGGAGGGGCAGAGAGAGAGAGAGAGAGAGAGAGAGAGAGAGAGAGAGAGAGAATCCCAGGCAGGCTCCACATGATCAGTGCAGAACCCAGTGTGGGGCTCGAACTCACAAACCATGAGATCATGACCTGAGCTGAAGTCAGATACTTAAGCGAATAAGCCACCCAGGCGCCCTCTCATTATTTGCATCCCTACTCTCCTATAGCACCCATCATATTTTGTTAACCTTTTTAGTGTCTTTCTACACTAGTCTGCATGTTCCACATCCTCCAATTTGATCCCTGTGGCCTGCTCGTAGCCTGGCTCAGTGCCTGTCACATAGTAGCTGCATGATAAATATTTGTTGTGTAAATGAATCAGCACAGATGTTGACAGGAGAACTGATAACAAATCAAAAAAGGCCTGTCTCCCAGTGGGGCATGGATAAGCCCAGAAGAACAAGTCCGAAGCTCTATTAAGAATGTTTAATCAAACATCCAGCCCGTGGAAATGGCTGCCCTGACCTAGGATCTACAGGAAGGACATACTCCTAGGATTGTTTTTCAATGAGAACGTCAGGGTCTATACTACTCCCCTAAACAGGGAGGCCAGTAAATTGAATTCCGTTTGGTATATGTATGTGTGTATACACACAAGTGTTATGTGATTTAGTAGAAGGAAAGGGAAGAAAGATCACAAAGAGTAGAGGTGTCTTCAGGCCCATCTGGTGGCAAAAGCCATGAAACCTGCCACATCAGAATGTTCCTGCTTCTGCGGTGTAGGGGATGTGGCGGTCAAAGGAGTGGCGTTGTTCCAGTTCCAACTTTATTACCTTTCATTTTTTTATAGTGTAATTCCATTTTTTTAATTTTTAAAAGTTTATTGTCAAATTGGTTTCCATACAACACCCAGTGCTCTTCCCCACAAGTGCCCTTCTCTATCACCATCACCTCTTTTCCCCCCTCCCCCTTCCCCTTCAACCGTCAGTTCGTTTTCAGTATTCAATAGTCTCTCAAGTTTTGCGTCCTTCTCTCTCCCCAACTCTTTCCCTCTTCCCCTCACCCTGGTCCTCCATTAGGTTTCTCCTGTTCTCCTTAGACCTATGAGTGCAAACATATGGTTTCTGTCCTTCTCTGCCTGACTTATTTCGCTTAGCATGACACCCTCAAGGTCCATCCACTTTCCTACAAATGGCCAGATTTCACTCTTCCTCATTGCCATGTAGTACTCCATTGTGTATATATATATAAACCACATCTTCTTGATCCACTCATCAAGTGATGGACATTTAGGCTCTTTCCATGTTTTGGCTATTGTAGAAAGTACTGCTATGAACATTGGGGTACATGTGCCCCTACGCATCAGCACTTCTGTATCCCTTGGGTAGGTCCCCAGCAGTGCTATTGCTGGGTCATAGGGGAGTTCTATGGATAGTTTTTTGAGGAGCCTCCACACTGTTTTCCAGAGCGGCTGCACCAGTTTACATTCCCACCAACAGTGTAGGAGGGTGCCTGTTTCTCCACATCCTCACCAGCATCTATATTCTCTTGATTTGTTCATTTTAGCGACTCTGACCGGTATGAGGTGGTATCTCAGTGTGGTTTTGATTTGTGTTTTCCTGATGAGGAGTGATGTTGAGCATCGTTTCATGTCCCTGTTAGCCATCTGGATGTCCTCTTTGGAGAAGTGTCCGTTTATGTCTTCTGCCCATTTCTTCACTGGGTTATTTGTTTTTTGGGTGTGGAGTTTGGTGAGTTTCTTGTAGACTTTGGATACTAGCCCTTTATCTGATATGCCATTTGCAACTATCTTTTTCCGTTCTGTCGACTGCCTATTAGTTTTCTTGATTGTTTCCTTTGCAGTGCAGAAGCCTTTTATCTTGATGAGGTCCCAAGAGTTCAGTTTTGCTTTCATTTCCCTCACCTTTGGGTTACCTTTTATGTACTATACAACCTGAGTTGGGTTCCTCACCTTTCCCAGCTTCACTCTCCTCTTCTGTCAGAGGGGCACCTGGGCAGCTAAGTCAGTTAAGTGTCCACCTTCCGCTCAGGTCATGATCTCACCATTTGTGAGTTTGAGCCCAGCGTCGGGCTCTGTGCTGACAGCTCAGAGCCTGGACCTTGTTTCAGATTCTGTGTCTTCCTCTATCTCAGCCCCTCCCTGACTCATTCTCTACCCCCGCCAACCTCAAAAATAAACATTTAAAAAATAAAAGCTACATCAGAAAATTAAATGACTGTATAAATCCCTCAACATGCCTGGCACACAGTAGGTGCTCAGTAAAAGGGGAATCTTGATTGTGAAGCACAGACTTAATCAGGCTCCTCCAAGATCTGGACTCTCCTCTTAATCACGTAAGTCTTTCACCTCTTTTATTAATTTTGGCTTCCCAGGTTCCCTGACAATAGTAGGTTGTATTCTTGATTCTGGCCACCGGAAAGGTGCAAGGCTCACTTTAACGTGGAGTGTGGTGCATTTACCATCTGAGGCCCTTGGCCAGCTGCAGCTCTCCTAGCTGCTTTCTCGGTAACAGCAGGCTTGACTTGGGAAGTCACTTTCTTCTTGGAACCCCAGTTTCTCAACTGAAAAGTAGGTAAAATAGATCTCCATTTGGCCTGCTTACAGAATTTTATGCGAGTCAAAAGCCAGGAATGTACGCTGCTACCTGTAAGTCTTTAATCCCGACTGCTGTTTTGAACTTGACTTCCGCACCTTATAGGCAGCCGTCCCTTTTTTGTGCTTCAGTTTCCCTGTACATAACAGGAGAGGTCTGTTGCCTCGGTGTGGGGCTGTAAAATTATATTTTCAAAGTGATTGTTCTGGACGTCGGACCAAAGAGAAGCCTTGAGTTTTGGAAAGAGGCTAAAAGAAGCGAGCGCCACTCCTGACGGCCAGCTATTGCCGGGCGGCAGGTAAAGGTATGCCCTCTACTGGCCGGGGCGGGAGATAAACCCTGGGAAGTGGGGAGAACCACGGTGGCTCAGGGAGATATTTCAGAAAGGGGGTAAATGGAAGGCGCCGGATTCCTATAAGGGTCTATGTATGAACAGATTATTAGGAGGCTAAAGAGTTACGATGACAGTGTCGCGCTTGTAATGCAGAGGGAAGGTCAGTTTTCCGTGCGGGTGATGAATCCTTCCCTCTGGATTCAGGTCCATTTGGTTTGTTCCATAGCGCTGGTCAACAACTGCATGGAGCCTCGGCGAAGGGCATCCTGGGACATGTAGTTCTTAGGCAGGCTACCCGTGCCGCCGCTCTTCGCCCTGGGCGGCTACGGGACTCCATTTCCCGAGGTGCCTCATGCCGGGGGGGCGGAGGGCCGTCGTGGCGTCGGGCCCCGGGCCGAGCTGAGGGTTGGAGCTCCGAGGCTGAGGCGCCCGCGGCCGTGGGCTAGTGTCCGTGTGGCCTGGTCCGGGCCATGTCCGCTTGAGGACGCCGCCTCCGCCCGCGTCCCGGCCCCGGCCCGGCCCGCCGCGCACCATGGGCTCCATTCTGAGCCGCCGCATCGCGGGCGTGGAGGACATCGACATCCAGGCGAACTCGGCCTATCGCTACCCCCCGAAGTCCGGTGAGCGGCGTTCGGCTTCGGGAGCGGGGGGCACGACCTGGGCCGGAACACGGGTGGGCAGGGCGCGCCGGCGCGGGGCTCTCCGCAGAGCGCGCGGTGGGGGTTCTGCCCGGTCCGTGACCCTCCCTGCGCCTTCCGGCCCGGGGCTCCCGCGACCTCCACTCGGACCGTGGGTGGGGCTGCGGGCTAATTGCCCCGTGCCCGTCCCGGCTGGGTGACCTTGGGTCAATCACTTCGCCTCGGGGCGCCTCAGCTTCCTCGTCTGTACACAGGGGAGACTCAGTGGAAAGACCTAGGGCTGGGTGAGGTTCGGGGCGCGATGCTGGTGAGGGGTTAGCACGGTGCTTGGCGCTTCGCTTGTGCTTACAAAGTGGTCATTGTCGAAGGGATTGACATCACACTATCGTCAGTTTGGGCTTTCTTTGGTGGCTTGGTGTGAAGACCCGGCCAGTGGTTCTGAACACTGCCCGTGCCATCTGGACGGAGGTTTAGCTCTCCCGTGTGCATGTGAATGGGGGTGTGGGGTGCGGGGCTGGGCCCAAAGAGATTATTTGAAGGGGTGAGCCTGGGAGCCCTTGCTGGAGAACGTAGACCCGTTGGAGGAGACCTATCTGGTTCTCTGGGCTCCTTTTCTGTGGAAGGGAGACCTGAGCCTCCAGGGAGGAAGTGACTTTCCCAAGGTCTCAGAGCTGGGGGGAAGCACATCTGGGGGCGGGGCCACAAATCTGACTCCCTGCGGACTTGTTGCCACTCTGTTCTGCTGCCTGGAAAGAGTGTGCATTGACCCAGGACTGTAGCTTGGGTTCCTCCCTCTCCATCTCCTCATGGGCCCGTTTGCTTTGAAAAGAAGAAAAAGGACGGAGAATTTGGGACATCAGGGGGACTTTCGGGTTTTGGGTCTGCTGATCTTGGCTTCCGAAGAATCTGATCTGCCAAGGGGGTCTTGTAGGCCTCATGGTTGGCCTTCAGGCACCCCCCAGGCCAGGTTTCCTTTGAGCGTAGTCCCGGACCACCCACTCCCACCGGTAGGGAAGCGCGTTAAGCATGCGTTTCCTGGGTCTTGCCTCACACCTGCTGGGGCCTAGGAACCTGCGTGTAAACTCCTGTCTCAAATGAGTCTGATGTCCACTCAAGTTTGAGAACTGCTCTGCACTGGTTTTGGAAGCCCCAACACGGGGAGTGTCTGGGAGAACAGAGGGGCGGAGACTAGCAAAGGGCAGAAGTGGGCAGAAGGCACTGCTGCCTGCTTGTGTCCCAGGCACACGCGCAGGGCATCCCAGCCTGGTGTGGGGGTCCCTGGAGACCTGTGGGCTGACACCCCCACATCTCACTGAATTCATCCTCTTTCACCTCTCATGCTCTTCCAGCCTGTCTTCCGCTGAATGATTTTAGGCAAGTTGCTTAGCCCCGAGTCACAGTTTCCTCATCTGTAAAATGGGTTGAGCCTTATACAGTGTTCAAATCAGTGACTGGTCCTGAAAGTTCTCTTAAAATGTTAATTGCCATAATGGTTTAAAAAGGAAATTAGGTGGCCATTTCAGACCCTAATAGCAGTTGGCAGTGGCATGGCAGAGGTATCAGAGTTTAATGTGGCATTTCCTGTATTAACTTAGGACAAGGGCAACAAACTTGATGTCCCTTTATTTGGGTGTTTCCATAAAACCACAAATACAAGGCCCTTAGAACATGACTTTCAGATTCTGCGTGGTAGACCTTGCTAATCATTCAGGACGCTCTTTGTCACCAAACCTGGACTTGGTTTCCGAAGCCATTATTGAACACCCCAGTGAGCCACAACTGATCGATTGGGGCTGGCTACCTTAGAGCACCATAGCAGTGTCCAGTCCAAAACCTGTTCCTTGTCCTCAGGCCACCTTGCTCAGGGAGGATCGGTCGGGGGCAGAAGTGACCTTAGCAGGTCTTGAGTCTGTTTCCCCGGGGGTAGACTAAGGACCCCACGGGTGTTTCAGATGATTTTTAGGGGTTGGCCCTGTGGGTCATTCAGTCACTTTATGAGAAAGTTATCTTTTCAGGTCTCTGTTAATTTCACCGATAACACTGAGGACAGGAAAATGGGGTGCTAATTTTTTTTAACGTATCTGTAGCACAGATTCCTAGCAGCTTTACTGAGACATAATTGACACATAACATTATGTAAGTTCAAGGTGTGCCGTCTAATGATTGGATACATGTGCACGTCCGGAGAGAAGGTGAGTTCGCATCCTCATCACTTTGTCGTAAGATCTTTTAACATCGTTCCGATTTTCTTTTGCTTGTGGAACTTGCCGCGTGCACTGCAGCAGTACCTGGCTGAAATTTAACAACATTTGCTTCGTTTTCGTTGTTTATTTGTTCATTTTACTTTTTAAGCAGCTTTATTGAGGTATAAGTTGTGTGCCCTAGGACTCATTCATTGAAAACGTATGATTTGTTGATGTCCAGGAAATTTATACAACTGCGCGACCATCACCGCACTCAGTTTTAGACGTTTCCATCACGCTCCAGAGTTTCCGTGTTCCTGTTTGCAGTCTGTCTCTGTCTCCACCTGACTCCACATCGCTCTGATCTGCCTTCTGTCTTTAAAATGTGCCCTCTCTGGACACTTCATATAAAAGGAGTCATACAGGCGCGCTTGGTGGCTCAGTCGGTTAAAGGTCTGACTCTTGGTTTCGGCTCGGGTCACCGTCTCCTGGGTTCGTGAGTTTGAGCTCCGTGTCGGGCTCCGCTCTGACAGTGCAAGTCTGCTTGGAATTCTCTCCCCCCAGCTCTGCCCCTCCCCTGCTCGTGTGCCCATGTGTGCACTCCCTGTCTTTCAAAGATTAAGAAAAGCTTAAAAAAAGAACAAAAAGGAATCCTTCAACATGTAGTTTCCTTTGTGTCTGGCTTCTTGCACTCGGAACAATGTCTTTGGAGTTCATCCGTGTGTGGCAGGTGTCTGTACCTTACTGTACAGATACAGATACAGTACGTGGTGTTCATTTACCAGTTAACACGTGGTGGTTTGTACTTTTTGGCTGTTATGCATAATGCTGCTCCGAACAGTGAGCATTGGTGTGGCCCTGTTGGGTTGTCTTTAGTGTACACCCAGGAGTGGAACTGCCGGGTCGGACGGTGATTCTGCGTTTAACCTTCCACTGAACTGCCCGCCTCTGCCACAGCGGCCGCTTCGTTTACATCCCCACCAGCAGAGCGCAGGTCCGGCTCTCCACACCCGCGCCGACGCTTATTGTCATCTGCCTTTTTTTCAAGTAGGCTCTGTGCCCACCTTGGAGCTGAGCTTGAACTCCCGACCCTGAGATGGAGAGTCACATGCTCTGCAGGCTGAGCCAGCCAGGCGCCCCCGTCGTCTACCTTTTTAATTGTAGCCGTCCCTGTGGGTGCGAAGTGGTATCTCGTCCCTGTGGGTGCGAAGTGGTATCTCGTTGTGGTTTTGATTTGCATTTCCCCAGTGACTGATGGTGTAGAGCATCTTTTCATGTGCTTCTCCTTATTAGCCATTTGTAGACCGTGTGTGTGTGTGTGTGTGTGTGTGTGTGAGAGAGAGAGAGAGAGAGAGCGAGAGACAGAGACAAGAGACAGAGAGAGGCACACGTGCCAGAAGTCTGTATTTGTCTTTTGTTCATTTTTTTAAAAGACTGGATTGTTAACCTTACAGAGGAGCGCAGTTGCATTATTCTGGATGCCGTGATACAGCTCCTGTATCAGCTTCGTGATCTGCAGATCTCTTTTCCTAGATGGTGGTTTGTCTTTATTTTCTTAATGGTGTATTTTTGAGAATTAAAGATTTTAAATTTTGGTGAAGTTCAATTCAGCAATTTTTTAAGTTTTCTTTATTTTGAGAGGGAGGCAAGGAGAAAGATAGAGCGAGAGCGAGCACACCCATGAGCAGGGGAGGGATAGAGAGGGAGTGAGAAAATCCCAAGCAGGCTCCGAACTGTCAGCAAAGACCTTGAACTCACAGACCATGAGATCATGACCCAAGCTGAAACCAAGAGTAAGATGCTTAACCAACTTTACCCAGGTGCCCCAGTTTATCAATTTTTTAAAAAATGGTTAATGTTTTTGGCCTTATAGCTAGGAGATCTTTACCTAGGTCAAGGTTACGAGGATTTTCTGTTTTTTCTGTAGAAGTTTTATAAAAGTTTCAGTTCATGCATTTAGGTCTGTAATCCATCTCGAGTAAATGTTTTCGTGCGTGTACGGTCTCAGGTAAAACTCTGAGGTCTTGTTTTGCATGTGGAGATTCAGTTATTTCATTATCATTTGTTGAGAAGACTGTTCTTTTCCCATCAGGCCGCCTTTGCACCTTTACAAAAAGTCAGCTCCTTAAACATGAGGGTGTGTTTCTAGCCACCCTTGCTGTGACCACACAGCCGGCCGGTCTCCGGTGCGGACACTCAGAGGAGAGCTCAGGGTGCAGCCACAGAGGACGTGGCCGTGGGCAGCCGCTGCCGTGGTTGGTCCTCCTACTGCTCCTATTACTGTTAATTGTGGGTCCCCGAGTGATGCTGGCTGCCCTGCCTTGGTGTCTGAGCGAGGTCGTGTTGGGACCGGGTCAGCCATGAGAAGTGTCAGAAGGAGGGACCATCAGACAGGTGATCTCCCAGGCCAGGCAGGGGAGAGGGGAGAGGGAGATACGCCCCAGATCTAAACCTTTTGTTCGACCGTGTACTTTCAGAGTGTTTTCACCACCTTTATCTTGCTGGAGCCTTGCCATATCCTTGTGACCCTGAACTTTTGTCCTCTGGTGGAGGAACTGGAAATCAACCTGAGTCTTCGTCACCCAGCATCTGAGCTGGTATACAGTAGGCGTTTAACAAATGCTGGTGCAACAGGCCTTGAAGAAATGAACCCACCTTCTGTGCGGGCTGCTCACACGGGCTTCATCCTATCCCTTGGGGTGTCTGGCGGGGGGCTGAGGACTCCCGTGTCTGCGGCCAGGTGATGGAGGGGCCCCAGGGCCTGTGCAAGACCTTCGGCGTGAGCTGCGGTGTTACTGGCAGTCTAGAAACATCCTGAACACTTGTGTTGGGGTTTCCCATTTCTAGGGTACGGCCTTGCTGACTGACTTATTTGGCATCTGAAGAAAGAACTGAGGCCAGGGTTTGAGATGAAGGTGGACATTGTCTGTCCCTTGGGGCATTCTGGGTCCCTGGACCATCACTGTCCCACGGGAGTGAGCCTGTGCTCTGGGCCCCTTGTGCTCGTAGCAGGAGGTGGGGGATGGGAGGAGGAGACTCCACCCTTTCAGGGCCACGTTCGCCTTCCTGCTCAGACACCCACACCGCCATCACCAGCATCTTCACCAGCATCGTGTGGGTCCACTGGATTCAGCCTCAGCTTCCCCATGTCACCTGTGCTTGTACGAGAACTAGTTCTGTGCTCCTGCTCGTGTGAATTTGGTTTGGGTTTTATCATAAGAGCTGCATAAACAGGCTGTATTTTCTGAGCTTCGGTTGTTATGCTTTAGGTAAAAACCATAAAAGGCCCAGCAGCAACGGGAACCATTTTAAGCGGGCCGTGGTGGGTGGCATCTGAGCCCCTGTTTTCCCGAAGCAGCAGCCCTGGGTGGCTGGGGTGCGGGAGCTGGCCGCAGGCACCCGGGCCATGGCCGCTGGGAGCTGTGGGAGCGCCGCCTGCCCTCAGGGTCCAGAGAGGCCTGGAGCTCTGTGTTTGTTTATGAGGTCCCTGCATCGTTTCCTCAGTTCAGGGCATGTGTCAGGGCCGATAGCTCTGGGGACCTTCCGTAGTTTCTCAGGGAACTGTTAACACACCGTAACTTTTTGTTGACTTGAAAATAACAAGACCGTCAGCTCCTGCCAGCGCCGCTGCCCTGGGCTTCGTGGGACTCTGTGTCTGTGGGCTGACAGCCCGTGCCCGTGCAGCCTGGCACTCCAGGTGAAGAAAACCTGGCCTGTGCGGGTCTGGCCGCTTGGCCAGGGGGCCTTTGGTTCCATGCCAGGGAGGTGGCTGCTGCCTTCCACAGTCAGCCATGGCACTGAGGGCCCAGTTGCCCAGGATGAAAGGGGTGTGGGTTAGTACTGGTGTGTGTGCACATGCCTGTGTTTTCTTCCTCACGGTTGGGGCGGCCTTTATCGTGTTTACAACACACCCATCCGCAAACACGGAGAGTCACGGAAGATCAGTTTAGCACGTGAGATTGAGCCTGTGTGGCGGAAGGAGTCCTGGAGCCTGAGTGTGGCCTCGGCCTGTGGCCTTGAGCCTCTAGCCCCATTTCCCTGACTCACCGGGGTTCGGCTTTGGTTCCCTAGGCCTCTTTCAGTTCTGACTCTGAGCGTCCGTGCGGCTGGCAGGGTGGGACCGTGCCCTGCCCTGCTGAACTTTTGTTTTTCAGCGGGCCCAGAAGCTTCCTGGAGGCCGGCCTACACTTCCGGATGACCCCCGGGGGCAGTGACCACTGGCGCCTGCCTCGCTTCCCAAGCCCAGTGCCGTCCAGAACAGTCGTTCGCGGGGGCCATGTTCCATTCGGCATTTCCTGTGTGCGTTTCTGTGTGGTTGTGTATGGTCACCCAGCCTCAGGATTCCGTGTGGGTCCATAAAACGGTGTCCCGTAAAACTGCAGATGGGGTCACGTGCACCACCCCTGCGGCGCCTGATTCGGCCTCGGCAAATAACGGTGGGATTGTTCAGTTCCGCCACCTGCCCTTGCGTCTGCCCGGCTCCACGGAGCTGGGGGAGCAGGCTCAGCCCCTGCCCGTGTCTTGGGGCGGGCGGGGGACGCCTGTCCAGGACGGGGGTGCGAGGGAGGAGGAGCGAGCCCCACACCCTCAGCCTGTTGCAGAGAAGCTGGTGGGACGGAGCTGCATGGGGGAGGGCCCCTCGCTGCCGAACACGGGGTCACGCTCAGTCATGGAGCCGGCTGAGGGGGTTCAAGGCTCGAGGAGTGACTGACGGACGTCTCTCCACTTCAGTGTCCAAAAGGAGTCCTAGGGCATCTTCCCTGTCCTTTTCATCGTGCCTCATACAGATGCGGGCCCTCTGGCTCGGTCTGGGTGTCCACCATTCTGATGACTGCAGCCTTCTGTTATCCAGACCTTCCCCATCGGACATCCCTGAGTGACCAGACTCCCTTTCGGGGGCCTTTCGGGGGCATCAGAAGAGGGAATGGTGTTTGGTTCATTGTTTTAATAATGTGTGTGTATACACACATACACAGATCTTTCTTGACTTATGATGGGGTTGTGTCCCCAGAACCCCATCCTCAGTTGAAAATACTAGAAGTCGAAAACCTTAAGTGTGCTCAGAGCACTTACATGAGCCTACAGGTGGGCAAACTCACCGAACACAGAGTTTGTTGTAGGATAGTGTTCGGCATCTCACATAATTTATAGAATGCCATATTTCCAGCGAAAAACAAAATGGTTGTCTGGGCGCAGAATGGTGGTAAACACGACTTGCTTACCCTTGTGACCGCGTGGCTGACTGGACCTGGGGCTCCTGTGTCTGCCCAGCATGCCGGGAGGCTATCCTACCGCAGATCGTTAGGCTGGGAAAAGGTCTGCATTCAGAATTCGAAGTGTGGGTTCTGATGAACGCATATTGCTTTTGCATCATCGTAAAGTCTACAACTCGTAAGACAGACCATTAAGTCCAGGACTGTCTCCATGCATATGTTTAACATCACAGTGCACAACAATTTAAAAAAATAAGAGTAACACATATTTAGAAAATGTGCAAATTGTAAGTTTGATGAATGATCACAAAGTGGACATGTTGAAGAACATGGAACAGTAGCAGCCCCCGAACTCCCTTGGGGCCCTCTCCCCGTCTCTGCCTCCCTTCTCCATGGGAAACCCCCTTCCGAGTCCACCAGAGGTGATTTTGCCTGTTTCTGGATTTGATACAGATGAAACTGGCTGCTCTTTGCTCCTTGTGCGATGACGAGGCCTCGTACTGTTCGTGGGGACATTAGTCGGTTTGGCCTCTGCTATGTTAAGGTGCAGTGTCTGCTGATTCCACGGCATCTTCGTCTGTGGGGAGGGGCGTGGGGGGGGTTCCAGTTTGAGCTCTTAGGAAAAGCGCTGCCGTGCACGCTCCTGTGACTGCTTTGTGCCCGTGAGTCAGTTTTCTTCGGGCCCGTTTTTTTCTGAATTGTGTTAAAATACACATAATGGTGACCATCTTAACCGTTTTAAGTGTGTAATTCAGGGACATTGGGTACGTTCACCCTGTTGTGCAGCCACCCGCTGCCCTCCCTCTGTACGGCTCTTTCCCTCTCCTACAACTGAACTCTGTGCCCTTTGCACACAGACTCCTCAGGCCCTGGCACCCACCACCCTACTTTCTGTGTCTGCAAGTTTTCACTCTCCTAAGTACCTGTCTCTCTGGGGCCGTGTTCCCAGCTGGCGGTGGGTGTGCGGGGCTTCACAGCGGGTTTGCAGACAGGTTGTGGAGCCCTGCGCCCACCCACACCCTCATCAGCAGAGCAGAGGTGTGGTTTTGCGTTCTCACCGACGCTGGGAAGTGCCGGGTGTGAAGTTCCTAACTTCAGCCCTGGATATCTCATTGTAGTTTCTTCTCTCCCCTCCCCTCCCCTCCCCTCCCCTTCCTTTCCATTGGGGGGGGGGGAGAGAGAGAGAGAGAGAGAGAGAGAGAGAGAGAGAGAGAGAGAGAGAGAGAGAGAGCGAGCGCCTTAGGATCAAGGCCTTGAGCCTCTATCGAGAGGTGCCCCTCCCCCCATTGTAGTTTTAATTTACTGTTGCTGTTGACCAGGGAGGTTGGGCACCTTTTCTTATGTAAGTTACCGTTCATTTCTCTTCCTCTTTTTGTGAAATCATCTGCATGTTTTTCATATTGGATTGTCTCCCTTCTCACTGATTTGCACGAGTTCTTTTCTGAGTGCTTTGTATTACATTTCTAATTCTTTGAAAAGTGGCTGTCACTGTGGCATTTATGCAGACTCCCTTACGCAAGGAATGGACTGTGTCGGAGGCCTGGTGGGGGTGTACCTCTGGAACCCAAGGTTGGGCTCAGTGTCCTTTTGCTGTGACTTGCGCATACCTGACTGCCGCCCATCAGGGGCCCTCAGGGACCAAGTCCTGCGTCTCTGGTCCAGTTCCACAAGGGAGAGGACCGAGTGTTGGTTCAGCACGGCCAGCTGTCCACCTTGGCCCACGAGCCTTGTCGAGGGGAGGGGGGCTGCACGTTTGGCAGCAGCTGCGGCGCACCCCTGTGGGTGGTGGAGGCTGTTTCCAGAAGAGGGAAGGACCCCTCCTCCTAGGAAAGGTGGCTGCCACCACTTTCTCTGGAACTCCGTGAAACAGAATCTTTGCTTCAAGTTGTTCTCAGCTCATCATTCTTTGTGATGTTGGGGCCTGAGGGACTTTTGTTTAATAGGGTCCCGCAGTGCTAAGGCTATCACGCCGTGGGAGGGGTGGTGGCTGGGAACCGACTGTTCCTCAGATGCCTTTTCACCTGGGCCAGCCTCCTTTGCATCATCGCCTCCTTGTACCCTGAGGACGTGTTGGGCTTTCCTGATCAGTTTGCTTCTGTGTTCTTCACTGACGCTGCTTCACTCCGTGTTACTGATGGGGCACAGGCCAGGCCGTACTGGGTCACCTAGGCTGCATGTGGCTGGCAGAGAAGCACTCTTCCGTGTACGAGCACGACCTTGGCTCAGGAGGAGTCGGCAGGCTGTTTCACAAGCCTGAAGATGCTTTCCTGAGATCACTCTGGGGACGGTGACAGTCTCATCTCACATGGTCAGGCCCGGCTGGGGCCTAGTGACCACGGATTCGGGAAGCTGGTAACCGGGAACATCTGTCCCCTTAGGGAGTGAGAAGAATTTTCGGCCTGTGGAATCAGCGAACTGTTCCCAGCCCCTGCCCACGCCTGCTCAGCTCCCCGAGTGGGAGTGGGGCGGCCGGGGCGGCCGAGCGCGACGCACGGCCTGTGTGCGGGGCCCAGGACCAGGTGTGCCTCTCAGCAGTGGGCTGTGCATGGGGTCCTGACGCCGTGGTTTGCCGAGCAGGGACATCGTGACCCGTTTTCTTCCGCTCCTGCCATAGAGCTCCTAAAAAACTCTTGGGATTTGGTGTTGATACCCATAACAAGCCCCTTCCAACCACACCTGAGTTTATGTCAGTGAGGAGTTTTGGGGAAGCATCTAAGGATGGGGCCTGGTGATGTTTGGAGCCAACTTTGTGGTTCGAGGCTGGACGTCGAGAGGGTCCCCAGCCGGCCGTGTCATGACGAAGCCTCCATAGAGACCCAGGAGGGCCGGTGACCCCAGGGAGAGGCTGGGAAGGGGGAGCGCTGCGGGGGGGAGTGGAAGCCCCACGCCCTTCCCACATGCCTCGTGCTGGGCGTCTCTTGCACGTGGCTGTTCCTGAGTCGTGTCCTTTTATAATAAACCGGTGAGTTTTGTGAGCCGCTCTAGCAAATTAGTTGGGGGTCATGGGAACGTCCAGCTTATAGCCAGTTGACAGGTGATCGCCCGGACTGGGGATTGGCATCTGGAGGGAGGGGCAGTGGTGTGGGGCTGAGCCCTTCGTCTGTGGGATCCGATGCTTCTCCAGGTGGATAATGTCAGGATAGAGCTGAATTTGCAGGTCATTCGTCAGTGTCCCTGGGGCATGGGGGAGCTGGTTGGTGGTGTGGGGAGTGCACATGGGGGGCTGGTGTAGCCGAGCGGGCAGCGTGCAGCTGTGGGGTCGCACGGGTCTTCAGTGGGGACGCCTCCTCTGGCTGCTGCTGTGGATTGAGCGGGTCTTGTGATCTCTCTGTGCCTCTCATTTCCTCTACTGTCAAATAGTAATAGCTGTGTCGTCCACCTTGCTCCTTGGTCCATTCAGCCGGTTTTTACCAGGCTCCCGTGCGCAGGCCGGGGTGGCGGTCACTGGGATACAGCGTGGTGAACAGGCATGCGATCCCCGTCTTGGGCAGAGGAGGGCAGAGTGTGCGCCAACCAACATGTACAAACAGTGCCGGCCCCACTGTGAAGGCGGCTGGGGCAGGAGGATTTGCTCTGGAGCTGCCGTGCAGGGAGGTCGTGCAGGGAGGTCGTGGGAGGCCCCGCTGCCGGGCCGCAGGGTGGGAGGAGCCTGTTGGACCACGGGGAATGGAGAAGGCTCCCAAATCCCGGAGGACGGGCCAGGAAGGTGGTGCAAGGCGAGGTAGGCAGCGCAGAATCACTGGTCGGTGGTCCCATAGGTGGAGGCGTGGGGATGCTGGCCCCTGGGCATGGCATCAGCGTCGCTGCTCCGGAGCATCTGGAGTGCAGGCGGGAGCCTGTGTTCTCTAGAACTGAGTTCGTGTGTCCTGCGTTACCTAGAACCTCACAGAGACTCGAGGCCGGGAGGCGCGGGTGTGTTGGAAGGAGGAGGAAGGAAGTCCGGCTGCCGCTGAGAATCCCGGGATGTGGGGGCCCCCAGCCTGAGTCCCCACAAGGAGCCAGGGTGCGGGCAGGGGCTCTGAAGGAGTCAGGGGTTGAGGATAAATACCCTGGGCTCCCTCCGGCACTGCGAAGAGGCTTCTCGGGGACCACCTGGGAGGAGGAGCCCTCACTGCTTCACCCGGTGAAGGCTTCTCACCAACACCAGGAGTCGATGACGCACCGGCAGTGATGGTGGTGGCTGTCCCCGGTGATGCAGGGTGGCCAGAGCCCACCTAGCTTCTTTCTGTTGAGGGGGTCTCAGAGGTTGGTGGGTTTGGTGCACATGCTTCTCAAGGGTCCAGACCTGGGACCTCAGACCCAGTGGGTATGTCCTAGTCTGTCTGCTCTGCTGTGTCTACTCCACAGTCTGGGTGACTTATAAACACTTACTTCTCAGAGTTCTGGAGGCTGGGAAGTCCCAAGATCAAAGCTCAAGTACGTTTGGTGTCTAGTGAGAGCCTCTTCCTGGCTCATAGACAGCCCCCGCCTCTCTGTCCTCACATGGCCGGGTTGGGGGTTCTGGGGGGCCTCTTATAAGGGCACTGATCCCATGCCTCCCAGCACCTCCTCAGGACCTAGTCCCTTCCCCAAAGCCCCGGCTCCTGGTACCATCACGTGGGGGGTCAGATTTCAACATGTGATTTTGGGGCGGGGGGAGTCAACAGTCGATCTGTAGCGGGTCCCACACTCCGGTCTCCTGATGAATGTGGGCTTTGTGAACGTGTAGGTAAGAAGGGATTGAGCGGAGCGTCGGGAGCCCACTTTTACTCACCCCACTCCTCGCCCCACCTGAGGGGCTGGACAGTTTTGGTGTGGAACATTCTGGGCTTTACTCTGACCCAGGGAGAGTTTGTGTGTCCTGGTGCCTCTCTCCTTAGCAAGATTGTTAGTTCATTTAAGTAATTTAGACTGTTTCCTCTTTGGGGTTGTAAATGGCAATCCTGGCACACTCTGTGTATACACTCCCAGGCGTTTGAGAGCGAAAGAGCCAGAAGATCCGCAGGCGTCCACCTGGCTCGCTCTGTAGCCTGTGAGGAAGGGACAGCACCTTCCCACCCCCGCCGGCTCTCACTGAAACAGCCTCTGCCTGGAGCCTTGTGGTTTGGTTTTCCTCATTCGTCAAAGATGATGAACACATGTGTCCATCCACATACAAAAGCCAACAGAGCCATGTGTGGGAACGCTGGGGGGCCCCCAGGGGAGGTGGCCTCCCTTGGTCTTTATTTTGGCAGCTGGTTACCTGTTGGTTACGCAAGTCACCTGGGTACAAGTCAGTAGGGCAGAGTGCGAGCCCTTCCGGCGCACAGGTGCACCGTCGGGGTTCCCCTGAGGCCCGGGAGCGTGTCCACGCCCCACAGCCAGGCCTTCTAGGCCACAGACGCCGCTCGCAGGTCTTCCCAGGGTGGCCATCGGAGGATTGTCAGCCCTTCTGACGGGAAGGCTCCTTCCTTGTGTGCGGCAGCCACCCTTTGTAGCCCGCAGTGAGGGCGATGGGGCGGCACCGCTGACTGCTGTCCCTGTGTGTGGTGGGGGCGGAGGTGGGGTGGCCTCAGCACGGGCCTAAGTGTCAGGGCGTCGAGGTGACCTCTGAGCCCGTCCTGCATGGAGAGGAGGGGCCGGATCTGCGCCCCCGCCATGGGTTCCGTATCGGGGGGCACGGAGGGAAGAGCCCAGTGGCGGTGGTGGTGGTTTGTCTTCTTCCTGTCCGTCTGCCTGTTCGTTTCCCCCCTTCATGGTGTTTGCTTGCTCTTCCCTCCCTCCTCTTGGTCCTAAACTCTGTCGACACACACCCCACAACACACAGTGCACCCAGACAGACACGCACAGGGCACCCCTGCAGCTCTGCACACCACACACCTGCATACACACGCTGCACCATGCACACGACCCTCCCTGGGCCTCTGGCGCACATGCTCTTCCTTTAAACGTTCCCTTGTAAAAATGCGAGCGTTGGAGCCCTCGGAAAGCACGGAGAGTAACCGTGGGACACCCTTCGTTCGGAATCGGGCTCCCATCTCTCACGTCGCCCGTCTTTCCACTGCACCTCCCCTGACGCTCCTGGCCCTGTGCGGCCTCCCCTGCTCGCGCTCTGGGTGCGAGTCGTGTTCACTGCTTCGGCCTCGTCCTGACGTGCGGAGGCCTGGCTCATAACTGGCGTGCGGTCCTGTCTAGTGACTGCCACAGACTGCTTGTCCCTTTCCGTATCGAGAGAGAGGTGAGGTGGCTCCGACTTCTCACACCTGCAGGTCCGCTAGTGATGGCGCTGCTGTGTACGTAGCTGGAGTATGAATGTAAACTGAAATTAGAACTTAATAAGTAAACACCTCTCATGACCAGAAAGCTCTAAGGGAGAAGTTTTCTCCCATTCTGTGGCCGTTACAAAGTGGTGTTGATCGGGGCACCCCGGGGGCTCTGTCGGTGGAGTGTCTTTGGCTCAGGTCCTGATCTCACGGTTCATGAGTTCCAGCCCCGCCCTGTGCTGACAGCTCAGAACCTGGAGCCTGCTGTCTGTCTCTCTCTCTCTGCCCCACCGCCCCCAGTCTCTCTCTCTCAAAAATAAATAAACATTAAAAAAATAACATTGATCAAAATGGCATAAATGTTACAGTTTTTAGAAATAGCAAACCTAAATACACATTGAACATGAAATACATCGAAAGGCGTCTCCTAGGTAAGTGGGCCTCTTTCCTCTGTGGTCCCTGTGGTCACACTTGGATGTTGCCCATGGCTGGAGTGAGACCGGGTCAGCAGGGGCTCTCGTTCTGGTTGTCATCTGAAGTGGGGACATCATGTCACGTAAATAAGTAGATGGGAACTAAGAGGGTTTTGGTAGAGAACAGCATCTAATTCCAAGTTTTGCCAAAAACCCCGCACAAATCATGTAAGGATCAAACATCAGGAAACTTACTGATGAAGTCCGAGCTGACCTCTCAGCCCCCAGTCCCCATGCCGCGGCCGTACTGAGGTGTAATTCACACACCTGCAAGTCCACTGGACAGTTCACCCGTCTTTCCAGAACATGCTTCCAGTTTTGTGATAGTACCATGTCTTGTACCATGTCTCTCGGGTTTTTCCCCCGCCAAGTTTACTTATTTATTTTGAGAGAGAGAGAGCAAGTGGGGGAGGGGCAGAGAGAGAGGGAGAGAGAGAATCCCAGGCAGGCTTCACACGGTCAGTGTGGAGCCCGATGCAGGGCTCGAACTCACGAACTGAGCCGAAACCAAGAGTCAGTCACTTAACTGACTGAGCCACTTAGGTGCCCCTCATCTTTTTTTTTTTTTTTTTAAATAATTTTTCTTGGGCTGTGTGCCTGGCTGGCTCAGTCAGACCATGAGGCTCTTGATCTCAGGGTTGTGAACTCAGTTCCCACGTTGGGTGTGGAGCCTTCTTTAAAAAAAAAAAAAGAAAGAAAAAAAAAGAAAATCTTTAAAAATGTTTTTTTCATGTTTTAAAAGTAATATCAGTTGAGGCGTCTGGTGGGCTCAGTTGGTAGGACGTGAGACTCTTGATCCCCAGATTATAAATTTGAGCCCCAAGGTGGATGTAGAAATTACTTACAAATAAAATCTTTAAAAAAAAGTAATGTTAATTGTAGAAAATGTAAACAATATAGGGAAAACGAAACCATCAGGAGGTTTTAGATTGTAGCGTTTGTACCTCCGAAGTCACACATGCTTCAAACTGCACTGAGTCAGTTGGAGCCTCCCGTGCCCGGTGCCATCGGGTCATGCCAAGTGCTGTGGGGGAGAGAGAAGCGGAGGTTAGACGGGGCAGCTTGGTCAGCAAGCAGGGTAGGGCGGCAGGGCCGAAGGCCGGGCAGGGTTAACGCCCGAGTCCAGAGACCGGCGCAGCGGCCCGCTGTGCGCCCGGCCGTGGTGCCCCGTTCCTGCCCGCACAGGGCCGTTGTGGGCAAGCTCATCTTTAAAGTCTCTGCACATCAAACTGCACGGAAGCTTTCGGCGCCTGGGAGCGGGTGCGGATCTTCGGTGATTTGGGAAGGGTCCTTGTGCCGCTCTTTTGCGAAAGAGCGCCGCATGGTTCATGGTCCACGGAGGGACCTGACAGTGAGCAGAGCGTCTGCACGTTCGTCCCTGCTGCGTCCAGGCCCGCCCGGCCTCTGGGCAGCTTTTTGTGTGTGTCCTTCCCGACCATTCTGTGTGTGCGCACAAGTTGTGTTACATCTGACTGCATGCGCTTACCTCTCAAGTGGGATCCTGGGACACATTCCACTTGTCTTTTAAATACCAGGTATGAGGAGATGGTGCCTCCACCTGAGCGTCCCCGTCTGTTAGGCTCTCTTTAGCAGCTTCGTGGTGGTCCCTAGAGTCAGAGTCTTGCATTTATTTCCCTAGGCACCACTTTATTGTTTCCCTCCCCTGCAGTTGCTGTGTCGGGTTCCTGGCCACACGTGTGCTGGGCTTGTGCCCTTGCCCGGTGTCCCCTGGTAATGCTCTCTGCAGATGAGAGCCTCTGGGCTGGCCTTGTGGGCCTGGGCCTGCTCGCCTGGGCAGCTGTGGCGGTGTGCACCGTGCCTGGGCCGCGGGCCTCAGGAAGGGCCCACACGTCCAGGCGGGGCACGCGCTGTAGTTTGAAGGGCAGAGAATTCCCTCTGGGGGCTCCAGGAGGACCCCTGTGGGCTCAGGTGCCCAGAGGCGTCTGCCGTCCTTGAGGGATGCGTGGCCTGGGCATCATAAGGCCCTGTGACACCCCTCTGCCCCCCGGGCTTTCCCCTGGGTTCTCTGTGCCAGAGAGAAATGGGGGACAGAGGGTGAGTGTCAGGCCAGGGATCTTGGTAGAGGCAATACTTTTAACGTTTCCCCAGCAAGGCTGTGAATGCACTTCTTTGAAGCTGACCCTTTTATCCATTTATTTTTACCAGAAATGTGATTTTAGTGCCCAAGTGTGTCCGGGACATGATGGGACTCAGTTCTCATGGTGGGGTGTCAGATACTCCGATCCACACAGTTTTTTCTTTCAAAATTTGTAATGTTTTGTTTTTTGAGAGAGAGAGAGAACATGGTGAGGGGGAGAGAGAGAGGGAGACAGAGGATCTGTACTAGGCTCTGCACGGACAGCAGGGAGCCTGACGCGGGGCTCGAACTCATGAACTGTGAGATCATGCCCTGAGCCAAAGTCAGACACTCAACCGACTGAGCTCCCAGGCGCCCCAGACCCACAGTTTTTGTTTTTGCATTTGAGCAGCAGACAACAGTTTGTTAGCGCACGAGAGCAGAAAGGAGGAATAGCAGGGAGGCTCTCAGGGGACTTTCAGGAGCGAATGCCCAGACCCACGCAGCTTTAACCTGTGGTCCGTGCTGAGGTGCACAAGTACTTGGAGCTCAGGTGTGGGGGGAGGGGAACCGACTTCGCCTGGGCCCCAGGAGAGCGTCTCAGTGTCCCATGGCGTCTGTCACAGAGCAGCACAACTGAATTCATGCTCACAGCCCTGGAGGCTGGAAGTCCAAAGTCAAGATGTCACAGGGTTTGTTCCCTCCAAGGGCTGGCGGGGCCTGGGGGGCGGGGGTCCTTCCCACCTCTCCTGGCCTCTGGTGGCCCAGGCCTTCCTTACCTTGTAGCCGAGTCACTCTGCCTTCTTCCCTCTGAGGTGTCTGTGTGTCCAAATCTCCCTCTTTCTCTTACGAAGTCACTGGTCACTGGATTTCGTGCCCCCCAGTCTGCACTGAGCTCCTGTTTCTTTTTTATTTTTTAACTTTTCATTTTTTGAGAGAGAGAGTGCAAGCAGAGGGGGGACAGAGAGAGAGGGAGACACAGAATCTGAAGCAGGTTCCAGGCCCTGGGGTGTCAGCACAGAGCCTGACACAGGGCTTGAACCCACGAACGGTGAGATCATGCCCTGAGCTGAAGTCGGACGCCCAGCTGACTGAACCGCCCAGGTGTCCCCCCTTTTTAAAATTTTAATTCCAGGTAGTTAACATACAGTGTTATGTTGGTCCACACTTGACACTCCCATACATCACCTGGTGCTCATCACTACTGTGCCTCCTTAGTTCTCATCACCTGTTCAACACCCCCCCCCCCAAGAATGACCGGTTTGTTCTTTACAGTTAAAAGAGTCTGCTTCTTGATTTGCTTTTTTTCCCCTTTGTTCATTTGTTTTGTTTCTTCAATTCCATATATGAATGAACGCATATGGTAGTTGTCTCTGTGACTCGCTTATTTCACTTAGCATAATACTCTTTAGATCCATCTGTGTTATTGTAAATGGCAAGATTTCATTCTTTTTTATGGTTGTGTAATATTCCTCTGAGAGAGAGAGAGAGAGAGAGAGAGAGAGAGAGAGGGAGGGAGGGCGGGCGGGCGAGCGAGCGAGCGAGCGAGCAGGCTCCATGGTCAGTGCAGAGCCTGACACGGGGTTCAATCCCATGGCCCCGGGGTCATTATCTGAGCTGGAATCAAGAGTCAGACACTAGACCAACTGAACCACCCAGGTGCCCCGTATTTAATTTTTTGAAGAATTTCATGCTGTTTTCCAGAGTGGCCGCGCCGGTTTGCGTTCCCACTGACCGAGCAGGGGGCTCCTTTTGCTCCACATCCTCGCCAACATCTGTTGTTTCATGTGTTGTTGATTTCAGCCACTCTGATGGGTGGGAGGGGCTATCTCATCGTAGCTCTGATTTGCATTTCCCTGGGGATGGGTCATGTTGCACCTCTTTTCACGTCTCTGTTGGTCACCTGTACGTTTTCTCTAGAGAAGTATGTTCATGTCTTCTGCCTATTTTTTAATTGGATTATTTAGTTTTGTTTGGTGTTGAGTTGTATAATTTCTTTTTGTATTCTAGATACTAACCTCTTATCAGGTATGTCATTTACAAATGCTTTCATCCAGGAGGCTGTCTTTTAGTTTTGTTCGTTATTTCCTTTGCTGTAGGAAGCGTTTTATTTTGGTTTAGTCCCAGTAGTTTATTTTTGCTTTTCTTCCCTTGCGTCAGGAGATGTATCTAGAAAAGTTTTGCTACAGCTGATGTTAGAGAAATTACTGCTTGTGCTTTCTTCTAGGATTTTTATGGTTTCAGGTCTCACATTTATTTAAAAAAATTTTTTTTAATGTTTATTTTTGAGAGAGAGAGAGACAGAGCACGAGCAGGGGAGGGGCAGAGAGAGAGGAAGACCAGAATCGGAAGCAGGCTCTAGGCTCTGAGCTGTCAGCACAGAGCCTGACACAGGGCTGGAACTCATGAGTTATGAGATCATGACCTGAGCCGAAGTGTTTTGAGCCACCAGGGTGCCCCTCGGGTCCCACTTTTAGATCCTTAATCACATTAGAAATGTGATCCAGTTTGGTTCTGTGTAGGAAAGTGTTCCAGTTTAATTCTTTTGCATGTCGCTGTCCAGTTTTCCCAGAGCCATTTGTTGAAGAGACCGTCCCTGTCCCATGGCACATTCTTGCCTCTTTTGCCGAAGATTAGTTGACCATATAATCATGGATTTGTTTGTGGCCTGCGTTCTGTTCCATTGATGTGTGTTGTCTGTTTTGTGCCACTACCAGACCGTTTTGGTCACGATAGCTTTGTAGTGTATCTTCAGATCTGGAATTGTGATGCTTTCAGCTTTGTTTTTCTTTTTAAAGGTTGTTCTGGCCATTCAGGGTCTCTAGATGGTTCCATGCCAATTTTAGGATTGTTCTAATTCTGTGAAAAATGCTGTTGGTATTTATTTGATAAGGATTGCATGAAATCTGTAGATTACTTTGAGTAGTTCGGACATTTTAACTCTATTTGTTCTTCTGATCCCTGAACATGTAGTGTTTTCCCATTTGTCTATGTCGGCCTCAGTTCTTTCACCAGTATTTTACAGTTTTCAGAGTACAGGTCTTTCACCTCCTTGGTTAAATGTATTCCTAGGTATTTTATTATTTTGGTGCAATTGTAAGCGGGATTGTTTTCTCAATTTCTCTTTCTTTTGCTTCCTTATTAGCGTATAGAAAGCAGTGGCTTTCTGTACATTGATTTTGTATCCTGCAACCTTATTGAATTCATTTATCAGTTCTAGTAGGTTTTTTCGTGGAGTCTTTAGGTTTTTTTTTTTTTTTCTTTTTTATGTTTATTTATTTTCAAGAGATAGAGCAAGCGAGAGCAGGGGAAGGGCAGAGAGAGAAGGAGACACAGAATCTGAAGCAGGCTCCAGGCTCTGAGCTGTCAGCACAGCTGACTCAAACCCACTAATCGTGAGATCATGACGTGAGCCGAAGTCGGCCCAGGCGCCCCTAAGGGTTTTAGATGTAGTATCATGTCGCCCGCAAATAGAGATTTACTTCTTCTTTACTGATTTGGCTGCCTTTTGTTCTTTTCTCTTGTCTGATTGCTCGGCTAGAACTTCCAGTACTAACTATCCTGAGTAAAAGTGGTGAGAGCGGACATCCTTGCTTTGTTCCTGATCTTAGGGGAAAGCTTTTTCCCCGTTGAGGATGGTGTTGGTTGTGGGTTTTTCGTAGATGGCCTTTATTCTGTTGAGGTTTGTTCTTTCTAAACCCACCTTGTTGAGGGTTTTCCTGACAAATAAGTGTTGTCTTTTGTCACATGCTCTTTCTGCATCTTTTGAAATGATCATATGGTTTTTATCCTTTCTCTTTTTGGCGTAATATATCATATTGATTGATTTGTGAATATTGAACCACCTTTACATTCTGAGAATAAATTCCACTTGATTGTTTTAACATACGGTTGGATTCCTAATATTTGTGGAATATTTTTTCATCTGTGTTCATCAGAGGTATTGGCCTGTAGTTTTCTTTTTTGGTAGTATTTTTATCTGGTTTTGGTATCAGGGCAATGCTGGCCCTGTAGTATAAATTTGCAAGCTTTCTTTCCTCTATTTTTTGTAGTAGTTTGAGAAGAATACATATTCACTGTTTTTTAAATGTTTCTTACAATTCTCCTGTGAAGCCATCTGGACCTGGACTTTTGTTTGTTGAGAGTTTTTTGATTATTGATTCAGTTTCGTTTCTGGTAATTGGTCTGTTCAAATTTTCTCTTTCTTCCTGATTCAGTTTTGGAAGGTTGTATGTTTCTAGGAATTTATCCATTTCTTCCAAGTTGTCCAATTTGTTGGCATATAATTGTTCATAATATTCTCTTATAATCCTTCATATTCCTTTGATACTAGTTATTCTCTTTCATTTCTGATTCTGTTAATTTGAGTCCTCTCTCTCTCTCTTTTTAGATGACTCTGGCTAAAGATTTCTCAATTTTGTTGATCATTTCAAAGAACTAGCTCCTTTATTTCATTGATCTGTTTTTTTAGTTTCTTTTTCTTTATTTCTGCTCTGATCTTCATCATTTCCTTGCTTCTGCTGGTTTGGGGTTTTGTTTGTTCTACTTTTCCTTCCTCCTTTAGTTGTAGCATTAGGCTGCTTATTTGAGATTTTTCTTGCTTCATGAGGTAGGACCGTGTTGCTATAAAGTTCCTTTTTAGGACTGCTTTTGCTGCATAGGGTTTTGGACCGTTGTGTTTTCGTTTTCATTTGTCTACATGTATTTTTTAATTTCCTCTTTGATTCATTGGTTGACCCATTCATTGTTTAGTAGCATGTTGTTTAACCTCCATGTACTTGTGGTCTTTCCAGATTTTTTCTTGTTCACGTCTAGTTTCATAGTGTTGTGGTCAGAAAAGATGTGTGGAATAACTTTGATCTTTTTAAATTTGTTGAGACTTGTTTTGTGGCCTAACACGTGATCTGTTCTGGAGAATGTTCCATGTGCACTTGCAGGTGTATTCTGCTGTTTTAGGATGGACTGTTCTGAACATGTCTGTGAGAGCCATCTAGTCCAGCGTGTCACTCAGAGCCACACTTTCCTCACTGATTTTCGGTTTGATCTGTCCCTTGATGTAGGTGGGTTATTACGGTCCCCTACAACTATTGTATTACTATCTATTACTTCCTTTATATTTGTTACTAACTTGCATGTCTGGGTTCCTCTGTGTTGGGCGCACAGATACTTACTTGTTGTTGACTTGACCCCTTTCTGGTTGCGGAGTGCTCTTCTTCGAGGCTTGTTACACTCTCTGTTTTAGAGTCTGTCTTGTCGTGTGGAAGTATTGCTGCCCCAGATCGTTAGCACAGAATGCTGATCCGTCCCCTCGCTTTTACTCTGCCAGTGTCTTTAGGTCTGAAACGAGTTCCTTACAGGCAGCCCACAGGTGGCCTTGTTTTCTTATGCATTCCGTCCCCTTTGACTTCTGACTGGAGTGTTTGGTCCATTTACGTTCCAAGTAATTAATGAGAGGTTTGTATGTGTTGCCATTTTTGTTACTTGCTTTTGTAGTTTTTCTGCATTCCCCTCCCCTTGCTCTCTTCGCTCATGATTAGTTGGCTTTCTTTCTTTAATGATATACTTGGGTTTCCTCCCTTTATTTTCTGCATGTCTCTTACAGGTTTTCAGTTTGTGATTACCATTCGGTCTGTATGTCATCTCTTCTGCATATGACCGTCTGTATGAGGTTGGTGGTCGCTGAAGTGTGGAGCTGTTATTTGCTCTTCTCCCCGTGCTGTGGGTAAATGGTGTCATACTTTACAGCCTTTTATTTTGCGAGGCCCTTGACTGGGTTTTACAGGTTTACTTATTTTTACTGCTTTTGTGCTTCAGTCTGACCTCCTCTTGATGATGACATCTGTAAAGACCCTATTTCCAGCTAAGATCACATGCACAGGTGTAGACGTGGACCTGAGACAGATCCTTGAGCAGCACACAACTCAGACTGCCGTGCAGGGAAAAGATGATGGTGCAGATGATGGTGTGCCTCTGAGCAGGGAGGAGACGTGTGGGAGCAGAAAGGGTGTTGGGGTACAGACGTCGAGTGGGCCAGGTTGAAGGGGTGACGCCGGGGCTGGCGCCGAGGGCTGAGGGCAGCCTGCGCGGCTTCTCTCCAAACGGAGCTGCCCTCGGGGCTGAGCCTCTCAGCCGCCACCGGCCGCCCCTGGGCTGTGTCAGGCCTTATAATCTCAACTGTATTTCCTTTTTTAACCAGGAAACTACTTTGCCTCGCACTTTTTCATGGGAGGTGAGAAATTCGACACCCCCCACCCTGAAGGTTACCTCTTTGGAGAAAACATGGATCTGAACTTCCTGGGCAACCGCCCAGTCCAGGTGGGTGACAGCGGGGCTGGGCATGTGGGCGGCGGCAGCCGGGTGTCTCCCCTCTGCTGTCCACAGCCAGCTTTGAGGACAGCGGGCAGTGAGTCACCTCAGATGGGCAGAACTCCTGGCTGGATGCGCGTGTGCGTGCGCAGCGGTCATGCCCTGGCACTGCCCCCCTGGAGGTGGACGGCTGCAGATAGCTCACTCGGGAACAGGGTAGCTGCTGCCGAACCCGATGCATCCAGGCGATGGGGCTTATGGATAGTGAGAGATTTGATCCCAGGCCTCTTGGATGACTTTCTTTAAAAAGAAAAAAACAAAATCCATGCTCTGTGGAACAGTGGGCGAGTGTTGTGACCCAGAGGAGACATGCACATGGCTGGTGAGCATTTTTCCAAATGTGCTTTCGTTAGTCTTCAGAGATGCACATGCTTATATGCCACTGTCCTGTTCAGCACACATTTGGCACCTGCTGGGTGCCTAGGACTCTTCCAGGGGCTGAGGGTGGAAGAAAGATCCTACCCCATTCCCTCCTGGGGTACAGACAGTGAAGAAAAGACTCATGAGGGGCGCCTGGGTGGCTCCGTCGGTTAGGCCTCTGACTTTAGCTCAGGTCATGATCTCAACATTCGTGGGTTCGAACCCCGCATCAGGCTCTGTGCTGACAGCTAGCTCAGAGCCTGGAGCCTATTTCTGATTCCGTCTCCCTCTCTCTCTGCCCCTCACCACTCATGCTCTGTCTCTCTCGTCTCAAAAATAAATAAAACATTAAAAAAAAAGAAGAAAAAAAGAAAAGATTCGTGAATGGAAAGAGAGAGACGGACTAGTGAGGGCCTGTGGGGAGAGGGCGCTGAGCCGGGGACTGGGTCTTGTACTTTAAATGATGGGCCCCAGTGTGGGTGAGGGGCCAGGCAGGAGGCCCTCTCTTTCAGGAGATGCTAGACTCCGTTTCCCAAGGCTGCTGAGTCCTGGCGTGTCCCTGGGGCTGGCAGGGGACAGCGTGTCCATGGGCCCAGGGGTCTTTAGGCTGTTTTAGCAGTGGAGCAGCTGGTTGACATCTAATCTTGGTCCTTTATTGGCTGGGAGGCAAGGAGCTGTGACCAAGAGTGCTCCCTTCCCCCACCCGTGGGACCACAGGGGCTTCCAGGTTGTGCTGAGTCCCCTGCCCTCCCGAGTCCGTGGCGGGTTGTGCTCAGTACCCTGACCTCCCGAGTCCATGGCGGGTTGTGCGGAGTCCTCCCACCTCCCGAGTCTGTGACGGGTTTTGGTCAGTCCCCCACCTCCTGAGTCCGTGAGAACAAGAGCAGCACCGTCAACTTCTGTCCTTAAAGCCTCAGTCCGCACACAGGGCCTGGCTGTTACAGGCCTCCCGTAAGTCTGTGTTTAGACTTTCCCCTGGAGACTGCCGTAGACTCCCCTGCAGCGGCGAGAAGGGTCCTGTGTGCCCTCCCTCCCTCGGCTTCCGCAGGGACAGCGTCTTCCAGCGCTCTGGTGCCCTGTTACAGGCGGGAGCTGCTGCTGCTGCAGCCCCGTTCCCAGAGATGCCCCGTTTTCCAGCGCTCCCCTGTGTGTCTGTGTGCGAGTCCCTTCCAGAGTCTTACCCGAGCATCGTCCTTACCTTGTGGGCCTGCTTTATTCAGGATAGTAGTGGGCACCAGGTCTCCCGTCTGGGAATGTGGCCTCAGAGCCCCAACCCTGGCCACCCCCAGGGTCCCTTGGGCCGGGTCATGCTTCCTGAAGGTCCCCCTGGAATCGGAACACTGTGGCGGGACCTGTGTGGCCAGAATCCATAAGGGTCTGGTCGCCGTTGTCTGTCCGACGTGGTGGCTGCCGGGCCTGTAGTTTCCTTCTGTACGAATGAGCGCAAAGGCTGGGGTCGTGCCTGTGGCTCTGACTATCTTTGCTTTCTGTCCCTGTCTCGTCCTGGGGAGTCACTGGGCATGGCTTTGGGTTTTTCCCTCCAGTTTCCTTACGTCACCCCCGCCCCCCACGAGCCAGTGAAGACACTGAGGAGCCTGGTGAACATCCGGAAAGACTCCCTCCGGCTGGTGAGGTGAGCCTTCACCCTGCCCCGCGCCCCACGGGGAGGCGGCGGCGAGTGGCCCTGGTCGCCGCTCCCTCGGCTGTGGAGCCAGAAAGTCACCCACTGTGAAGTCACCCCTGGGGTGTGAGTGCAAAGGGCTCTGCTTGTGGAACTGCAGTCTTCAGACCAGCCGTGCCTCCGGGGACGGTGGTCCGCATCTGCAGAAGCTTTCACTTGGATTGGGTGCCACTGGCCTGTGGGGGCAGAGACCACCCTGCAGTACACGGGACGGCCCCACAGCCAGCAGTGACCCAGCCTCGCACGTCAGCAGGCTGAGCATCCACGTTAAATCTGGACGACGCCGGGGCTGTGTCTAAACCATGGGGACTCCTCTTTCTGTGGGCAGGACACAAGGGAGGCCTTGATATCCAAACGGCGTGGGCCTCCACGTGTCCAGGCAGCCTTCTCTGAGGGCCCCGTGGGGGGACGCACCTGCTCTGCTGTCCCTCTGTCCCACTACCTTCTGTCCCTCTGCTCCCCGGCAGGTACAAAGATGGTGCCGACAGCCCCTCCGAGGACAGCGAGAAGCCGCGTGTCCTCTACAGCCTGGAGTTCACCTTCGATGCCGACGCCCGGGTGGCCATCACCATCTACTGCCAGGCGGTGGAGGAGTTCCTGAACGGGACGGCGGTGTGAGTGTCCATGGCCCAGGGGCGGGCTGGCCCGGCGGCCGTGCTTCTGTGGTCCGTGCTGTGTGTTTGAGCTTTTCGAGGTTTTATTTGCAGTAAGGGTCTCGCTGGTCCCAAAAGTTTGAAGTCTGTAACTTGAGCATGACTGCAGACTCGGACGGACGGGCAGAAATGCACCCGCATGTGTCCTGTTGCAGAAGACCGCCTGAAGGCCGCACGGGCCCTGGGGTTGGAGCTCAGGCGGCAAGGCCTGGGACTGCTGGCGCCTCCGTTTCCTCAGCCGGGGCCGGGGGTGGGTGCCGGTGGCTGGAGCTGCCACCTCGTGGTCGTGTAAGGACCCTGCTGCTGCTGGAGAAGGCTCAGCGCTGGCGCCTGTGGGCAGCCGTCCCCGCAGGGGGTGAACACTTCGTCCGTGGGGCTCACCGGGCTCGGGGCTCCCTCGCTGGCACCCTCCCTTGCAGCAACAAGAGGACAAGGTGCACAGCTAGGCTTTGGTCTGTGTCACACTTGGACTTGTAAGGACAGTGGATGCGTGAGCAAACAGCTTAGCCATCCCTGGAGTTTTTGTCCTGGATCCCCAGGGGGCTCCTCTTCTGGGGACGGGGGACACAAATGCTGCTCTGTCCCCTCTGTTCCCCTCTTGAGGCCTGGCAGGAGTGGCTGGAGTGGAGTGGTGTGAACACAGAAGTCAGGGGAACAAAGAGGCCGGAAGCTCTGGGACCCAGAAGGCTGTGCCCAGGCACCTTTATCATAGCCTGGAAAGTCTCTTTCCATGTGAGCTGCAGGGCAGGTGACCCTTACGCCCCTTCCCTGGTCCCCTCCCTGTTTCCTGACAAGTGAGAAAAGGGGGCAGATCTGAAGTCCCAGAGAAAATCCCAGGTCTGCTTGGGAGGAGAGTCCCATCCTGTGGCTTGATCACGGGCCGAGGCCTGCGGCATCACAGGGACGGAAGGGCCTCTGGCTCCAGGAGTGGAGAGGCCCCTCTCCTTGGGGACACAAGAGTAGCTAGTCTCTCATGCTCTCCTGAGTGTCTTCTGTCCAGGAGGCTGAGGGAAGCGCCAGGAGTGGCTGCTGGGGGGTGGGGGGCAGGGGGGAAGCAGGCAGGGGCAGGGAGTGCGGGTGGAGGAAGCAGGCCAGGGCTGGGTGTTGGATTCCCAAATGGGAGAAGCCCGAATTGGTCAGAATTGAAAATGTATGTACGTTTTCTGGGAGTTTATCTTGGGAATGTGCCTATGTGTGTGATTAAGACGTATGTAGAAGAGGGTCCCGGAGGCCCTGGAGTAGCAGGATATCGGAGACTGTCTGGTGTCCCGCAGGGGGCCTGGTCGGATCGGTTAGAGCGACCCCACCGTGGAGCCCATGCAGTGTGTGCAGAAGAGGGGACAGTGCTGGGGCCGTCGGTGAGGGAGCCGGTGTAGGCGGGCCGCCGTGTGAGCATCAAAGAGCGACTCCGCACATCCGGGTGTGGATGTGCCCTGCTCTTCTGGGAGTGCTCGGCGGGTCGTGGCTGCAGCCGGGCCGCGAAGCCCGTGGCTGGAGCGAGTGTGTGGGTGGGTTGTGGGGGACACGGCACACTGTGCTCTGGCTGTACGTTTGTTCACAGAAGCAAGAGCATTGTAAAAGCCACGTGGAAATGCACAGCCAGATCTGGAAAGGCAGTTTCGGGGCAGGTGCGGGCCCTGGAGGACTTGTAAGCAGCCGAGTTACCAGGCAGAGCCAGTGGTGACAGAGGAGGGCGAGGACTCGCAGGCAGAGACGGGGAGTGTGGGTCCTGCACGCCTGATTCTACTCGGTCCCCAAAGACCAGTGGCCGCCAGCCCGCACGTCAGAAGTGCTGTGCTGGCAGGGGGCTGAGACTGAGGCCCGGCCACAGCAGGCGGTTTGCTCTGGGCCCAGTCTCAGCGGCCTCTGTCTCGGCTGCGCCTTCAGGTACAGCCCCAGGAGCCCCAGCCTGCAGTCCGAGACCGTGCACTACAAGAGAGGGGTGAGCCAGCACTTCTCCCTGCCTTCCTTCAAGGTCGACTTCTCCGAGTGGAAGGATGATGAGGTAAGCCGGCCCCTTCCCCGGCCCCTCCCGAGCACGCCCTCCCCAGCGCCGCGGGGCTGCTGAGCATCAGCAGTGCCTGTGCTCAGTCGGGCAGGTGTGCGCTGGACCAGGGAGCGGGGTGGGATCGAGTGTTGGCTGGACTGGATGACTGGGAACGGACGGAGCCCCAGCCCTCAGAGGCCCTGGCAGCGGCCTTGGTGGGGCCTTGTCGGGCCGTGGGACTGCAGCATGCAGAGTCCCGTCACCTTCCGGTTCCCGGCTGGGGACGGCGGTTTACACATGAAGGACGGAGGTGGAAGCTTTGTCTGTAACAGCACAGTGTGGACACAGCCTGTCTGTCCGCGGCGAAGGGATTGCCGGTTGGCCGCGGTTACGGGAGCCTTGTGTCGTCTGGGCGCCGTGGTTCCTTCTGTAATGGGAGGCCGGGCCACCTCAGCAGGTGGAAGGGACCCGTGTGTACCGGACACGCGGCTACGGAAAGCCCCTCCTGGGCCAGGGGAAGGGTCCGCTGCAGACAGAGGTACAATATGATCTCACACACGCGGCAGGAAAGAAGCGTTTCCGCGGGTGCCTTTGTTTGTATATGAAGCTTGAGGAGAAACCGGAGAAGATGCGCCCGAAGCCGCACGGGGACCGTTTCTCCCACGGCCTTGGCATGAGGCGCAGAGTCCTGCGTTATATGCGCGCGCACACGCTGCGTGTGAACAGTGTGAGTGCCAGCAGTATGTACGCGTCTGAGTTGTTTTGTTTGAACAGGTCTGTTAAGGTGTAATTTGCAGACCATAAAACTTACCCCTTTTAAGTATATAATTCACTGGCTTTTAGTAAATTTATGATTTATACCATAGTCACTGCAGTCCAGTTCTAGAACATTTCCATCCTCCCAGTAGGGACCCTCATGCCCAGTTAATCCCAGTTCCTACTCCTAGCCCCTGGAAGGCACTAATGTACTTTATGGGTGGATTTGGCTCTTCTGGACATTTTACACAAATGGAGCCACGTGGGAGGTGGCCTTTTATATCCGGCTGCTCTCACTCGGCTGAATCCGCCGTGTGTTCCTGAAGTGCCTGAGGGGGAAGGAATGCAGGCAGCGGGGCTGGGGCTGGGGTCGGAGCGGGGCAGGCGGATTCTCGGTCACGGACTCGTGTCGGAAGGTGAAGGCCACACCGGGGGATTTGCTCTGACTTGTCAGGGCGCTTTCATGGCCCGCAGCGGACGCTGCTCTGACACTTAACTCGAGGACGTATTCTGAAAGAAGGATGGGCCGTTGGAGGCCCAGGAAGAGCTGGACAGCCAGCCCCGGGGACAGCCCGCCGCCAGTCCTGTTCCTTCCCGCGGCTCCGTCTCCGTGCGCGCACGCCGCTGTGGGGTACCCGGGGCTGCACGTGGTCCCGCCCGCCCTCCTGTGAGTGCGGAAGAGCTGCTCCCCAGAGGAGGGGGGGCTGGGCGACACGTGGGTGCTCCCGCCCTGTGGTCATTGTGGGGAGGCCCGGGTGAGCCTGTTCGGTGTCCTCCGCTCACGGTTCGTCCCTTGGTGTTTTGGCCCCAGAGTGGGTGCTTGTGCGTTTGCAGGTGTGCTGAGTCATCCAGCACCTTGGGTTCTAGTCTCCAGTGAGGCCACTTGTCCGGGGGGCTTACCCAGCTCATAAACCAGTCTGAAGTGCCACCTAGGGGCACCCCCTTTCCTCCCTTAGAGCTTTAGGTGACCCACGTCCCAGGTCGTCAGCACATGGCACCTTGTGAGTAGTGGTGGCCCCTCTGGGCCTGTCCAGTAGGAGTTACGCAGGACCTTTCCTCTCCTTTGCCTTCTCTAATGATCACCCCGGCTGGGGTGTTCTTGAAATCAACTCACTTCTTTTCTGTGTTTGTTTTGTTTTGTTTTGTTTTTGTGATAGAATACACAGACCAAATTTACCCTTAGGACATGTAGTACAGTCCTGTATGTGTACCTCTGTGCAGGCCCGGAACATTTCAGCACCCCAGCAGGAAACTGCCCCCACTAAGCTGTCACTTCCATTCTCCCCTTTATTATGTGTATTTTGTTTTTCTTTTAAAAAAAAGTTTAATTTTTTTTTTTATTTTTGAGAGAGAGAGAGAGAGAGAGAGAGACAAAATGTGAGCAGGGGAGGGGCAGATAGAAAGGGAGACCCAGAATTCAAAGCAGGCTCCATGCTGTTATCGCAGAGTCAGACATGGGGCTTGAACCTGTCAACCGAGGTCATGACCTCAGCCGAAATTAGACCCGCAGCTGACTGAGGCACCCCGGTGCCTCTCTTCTTCTTTTTTGTAAAGTAAGCACTATATGGGGCTTGAACTTAAGACCCAAAGACCAAGAGTCACATGTTCTACCTACTGAGCTAGCCAGGCGCCCATTACATGTGTTAAAATTTTTTTAATGTTTATTTAATCTTTTTTTTTAATTTATTTTTTTAATGTTTTATTTATTTTTGATACAGAGGGAGACAGAGCATGAGAGGGGGAGGCACAGAGAGAGAAGGAGACACAGAACTGGAAACAGGCTCCAGGCTCTGAGCTAGCTGTCAGCACAGAGCCTGACGCGGGGCTTGAACCCATGAACGTGAGATCTGACCTGAGCCGAAGTCGGAGGCTTAACCGACTGAGCCACCCAGGTGCCCCAATGTTTATTTAATCTTGAGAGAGAGAAATTGAATGGGGGAGGGGCAGAGAGAGAGAGAGAGAGAGAGAGAGAGAGAGAGAGAGAGAGAGAGGAGACACGGAATCTGAAGCAGGCTCCAGGCTCCAGGCTCCGAGCGGTCAGCACAGAGCCTGACACAGGGCCTGACCCCACGAACCATGATATTTTGACCCCAGCTAAAGTCAGATGCTCAACTGACTGAGCTACCCAGGTGCCCCTACATGCGTTTTTAAAAGGAAACTTTATCAGTTATTACTGTAGTTGGGAAACTGCTAAGACTTGCCATAGATAGAAGGTTCCGGAAGTTAAGATGTATAGAGAGCGAGCTGTTATGTCCTGTCACTGTGTCACTGCCCAAGATGCTGAAGCGGACATTGGCAGGTGTTAGAGGCACCAAACCCAGATTTTTCCTCAGCCAGGGCTTCTCAGCCTCAGTGCTGTTGACCCCTGGGGCCCAGGTCATTCTCTGTGGTGAGGGCTGTCCTGTGGGATGTTGAGCAGGATCCTTGGACTCTGCCCACCAGGTGCCAGGCGGGCCCCCTCATGGTGACAACCAGGGGTGTCTCCGGGCTCGGCCAGCCATTCTCTCGCCCTCCTCCCTTCTAGCCATTGTCCTGGATTGGCCTACTTAAAGGTTACTGCAGGAATGTGTGCTTCTTGTGAGGGGTGCCAAGTATACAGGATCTGTAAGGCAGAACGCCCTCCACTTAAACCTTCTCCAGAGGCAGCCACTTGTGACTGTTCAGGGTGTGCGTTCCAGACTTTTCTTCCATGTGCGTTTGTCGTAAGATGCAGTCGTGCGTACAGTTACTATTCTGTAGCTCGTTTCTTAAACAGCTTGCTGAGCTCACTTCACCCCTTTGAAGCGTACGGTCCGGTGACACCCTAGCGATAGTCCCTGACTTAAGATGATTCGCCCTGTGAGCTACCGACCCTACGGTGGCACAGAAGTGACGCCGTTGGCTGGAGACGGTACTTGGAAGTTTGAATTTGCACCTTTCCCTCGGCTAGCGACACGTCGTACGGCCCTCGCTCGGGATGGCAGGTGGCAAAAGCCGCAGCCCCCAGTCCGGCCCGCGGACAGGAGCGTAAATGGCTGACCGACGGACAGCCGTTCTGGTCTCCTCCTTCAGTGGAGTTCAGTGCATTACGTGACACGCTCGGCACTCAGTGACAAGGTCAGCCGTGTGTTCCGTGGTTTTGCCCAACCGGAGGCTGACGTGTTTTGAGCATGTTCAAGGTCTGCGAGGTGTATTATTAAACGCGTTTTCGACCCCTCCGTAGAAGACCCGTATCCACAGAGTTGTGCAGCCATCCCCACCACGGAACCCCAACACATTTCTGTCACCCCAGGAGAAGTGCTGTGCTCGTCCGCAGGCCTCCCCCAGCCTCCCCGTCAGCGCCGGACAGCCACTCACCTACTTCCGTCACTGTGGATGCGCTTGTTCCGGAAGTTTCATGTAACCAGAGCCATACACTGTGTGACCTATGTGACCGGCTTCTGTCACTGAGTCCGGTCCTCCCGCAGGCGGTAGCAGGCGTCAGCACTTCGCTCCTTTCCGCGGCTCCTGATCTCCGCTGTGTGGTCGGACCACGCAGAGCTCATCCTTTTGCCGGCTGATGGGCGCTTAGATTGTCTCCACCGTTGGGTTGTTTTAAATAATGGCAATATGAGCGTCCACACAGATTTTTGTGTGGATGTGTGTTTTCGTTTCTCTTGGTTATGGTTTGCTTTTTAGTTTTGTTTTTTAAGACTTGTTTTTATAGTAGTTCCAGGTTCACAGCACAGCTGAGAAGGAGGCATGGAGATTTCCCCTCCAGCCCCGTCCCCAGACGAGCAGAACGTGTTTTACTGCACGGTGCTGCGGGGGTCTTACGGGGGTGTCCCGGTGGCTGCCGTGGCTTCTGTGCTGGTTTGCAGGCTCCCTCTGCGCTGGTCCCGGCGAGGCCGGAGCACCTTCTTCACCAGCCCGCCCGCAGCTGGTGTGCACAGGGCTTCCCGTCGTCCTGCGTGCCTAGGAGTCCGTGACCTGCGTCTCTCTGCGAGGCCCTCCCGAGCCACCCTCCTCCTCAGCTCTGCTGCCTGCACGTCCTGAGCTCTGATGGCTGGTGTTCACTGCGTGTTTTCTTGGCCACCACGGTCGCCGGGCATAGCTTTTATCCCTCTTTCACAGACCGGGAAACTGAGGCTTGGGTGGTGGAGCCAGACTCAATCTTAACACCTGGCCCCTCCCAGTCCTGCCTCCCACTGGCAGCCTGGGACCCACAGGCACCTTCTGGGTGGGCCTCGGGTATCCTCAGTGGTCGCCTCTTGTCTTATGGGTACTGGGCCATAGTCCCCGCTGGTGAGCAGATGTGGTGACCATGCCCAGGTAGACAGGTGTGGGGAGGAGAGCGGTCTTTGGCCAGGGAGCAGCCGGGAGCCACGGAGGAGAAGGAAAGGTGAGGGGGGGGTTCTCTGTGAGCTCATCTGCCTGCCACGGTGTCGTCACTTCCCGTCTGCCCTTGCTGGGGGCGAGGTAGGCGCCTTTCTGCATGAGGCTTCCTTGTCCTGGCGCCCACCCGGGAGAATGGAAGACGGCTCAGATAGACCCTGCCCTTCGGTGCTCGGCCGGGGGGCAGCCCAGGTGTGCCCAGCAGTCGGCCGGATGCGCACGGTTTGGCCGTGTGCCAGAGTGTCGCTCAGCCTTAGGAAGCACTGGCGCGCGTGCGGTGTGGGCGAGCCTTGGAAACATGGTGCTCGGTGAAGGCGGCCAGACAGGAGAGATCGGTGCCTGGACCCAGTGGGGCTTACAGGCGGGGGGGGGGGCTGGGGACCGAGTGGTGATGGGACAGGGTTCCTGTGGGGACGTGGAGAGTGTTCTGGAAATGGATGGTGGTGGTGGTGGTGGTGCGCATGGCCTTGCAAATGTACTTAATGCCACTGAGTTACACAAATTTGCCACTTGGGTCATTTTTGTCTACTTTGCCAGAAGGGAAGAGTGCAGCCTGATGTCCGTCTTCCCTCGCCCTTCTGTCTGTCTGCGGCAGCTCTGCCGCGACGCCGTCCTGCTCACTGCTCGCCGTGCCTCCTCCCTCCAGCTCAGTCTGACCGTCTCCCCTCCTTTTCTCCCCAGCTGAATTTTGACCTGGACCGGGGCGTGTTTCCAGTGGTCATCCAGGCCGTGGTGGATGAAGGAGATGGTGAGCGGCCTTCCTTTGCCCGTCTGCCGTCCGGGCCGGGGGCCCTTCCCTCCTCAGTCAGCCGGGGGACTTTATTCCGGAAGTGATGAAAGATATTGGCTCTGCTCACTTAGTGCATTTAGGGCTGTGCAGCTCGGGCCCCCTCCTGGGCTGTGGGGCCCTCTCTTCAGCGCCTTCTCCTGGCTCAGGGATGCCAGCTGCCTGGCTCCTGCTGTGGTAGCAGCAGCCAGACAGGCTCAGTTCCTGTGTCCGCCCCCGGCAGGATGATGGAAGGCCAGAGACCCCGGCGGCCATGCTCATTGGCCCTTTGTCCTCTGCTGGCCTTGCGGCTGCAGCCCCCAGCCCCCGGCGTGGGAGCCCTGCCGGCCGAGTCCCGGCTCCTCAGGCTGCGGGAACAGCCCTCCCTGCAGAGCCACCGTGGAGGAGATGCGGCCAGAGGGAGCAGCAGGCCCCCCAGGCAGATGAGGACGGTCCTCCCCGGGTTTTGGGTCCCAGCTGAGAGCCTGGGAGAGCTCCAGCTAGGAAGAAGGAGAAGTTCCGGGTAGGGGCAGAGGAGGGGACTGAGGCCAGCTCTGACCGCCCCCTCCTCTCTCTCCCGGGCAGTTGTGGAGGTGACCGGCCACGCCCACGTCCTCTTGGCTGCCTTTGAAAAGGTGAGTGCCACTCTGCTGCTTACTCTTCCTGTGACCTGGGAGCGCTGGGCAGAGGGGTGCTGTTTTGAGACCAGAAGTTTGAACTTGGGGTCCGGGCCTTGGCCAGATGGGCTTAGTGCCGACATTCAGGGCAGGTGGGAGGCTCTCCGGTTACTCTGGGCTCCAGGAGGCTGGACTTGGAAGCAGCGTACCCTGTGGGAGGGTTACAAAGGGCACCTGGTGTGTGGTGAGGGGGCGTGTCTATAGCATCCCCATAACCTGCCAGCACAGGGGCCCAGACGCCCACGTGGAGGGCTCTGCTCACAGACCCACTTCTCTGGGAGGTGGAGGGTCACCCAGGACTGTCACCACCCAGGACCCCAGCCTTTCCCACCAGGCCCACTGGAACCTGTCAGCCTGGCCTGGTCCTTGAATGCCTGCTCTGCTGTCCCTCCAGGTGGCCGTGTCACCTGGTCCCATGGAGCTGGGATGACCTCACTCCCTACTGCGGCCTTTCAGACTCCTGGGGCAGACATTTGGTGTAGGACAGAACTGGGCCCATTGTTTGTCGTGTCCTTGGGTCTGCCACTTGCCTAGCAGGACTCTAGACCCTCTGGTGGCAGAGAGAAGAGACATTGGGCCCTCCTGGGGTCCCTGATTTGGGGATGCCTCACATATAAGAGGCCATTTACGTGCAAGGATTCACTTAATATGACCTTCAGCCTGCTGTGTATTTGAACTTAGGTGTTCTTTCTGCCGTGCAGACCAGAGTCCTCAGTCTCCCCAGCTCTCTGTGCTGTGGCCGCATTACTTGGGGTGTGGTGGGAGTGTTGGCTGTGGTGGTGAGGATTGTCAGCCTCACCATTTTCCCTGTGTAGGGGTGTCCTGGGGTCACTGCTGTTTGTGCATTCACGCAGCAAGCATCTGCCTGGCTGGGCTGGGCGCGGACCCCTGCTCCCCGAGACCCTTGCTGCAGGCCGTGGGGCGTGGCCCAGCTTGAGAAGGCCATGGCCGACAGCCCCACCTCCCCTGAACGTTGGCCTGGACTGTGCAGTCGTGGTGTTCTCAGCACCAGCCTGTGGCCTGGGTGGACAAGGATCAGGGGCCCCCGGAGGAAACCAGGCTTGGGCTGCTGCTTCTGGGCTTGGGACCACGCGTGGCCATCTACGGACCCCGACCTCCTCAACCCTGTGCGTCTGTGCGTGTCTGCAGCCTTGAGAGCGTTAAGGGCAGTGTCCAGCGCCTAGCTGTGACTGTGTCTTTCCAGACTCCTTGGGGAGTTAGCACAGCTGGGGCCTAGCCCCCTTTAGTGCGTGTGTCCCGTACCCCCCTCCCCGCCCCACCCCCCGGGGCCCCCCGGACTGGGGACAAGGGTATCCAGGGCAGAGGTTGGGCCTCTCCCCTGCCAGCTGCGCTCCCCAGGCCCGGCCCTGTCAGGAGGGACGGTGTTTCCTGTGATCTGCTTGGCTGAGTTAGGGGGGCCCTTTGATGGCAGACATGCCGTCTGCATTTCCAGTCTAAAGCCCAGTGAGAAACTGCTTTATTTTCGGAGTCCGTCATCCCGAAAATGCCTAGTGCTGGTCTCCGTTGACTCAGGGGTGGGGGGGCACTTGATGTTGTTGCAAAATCTCAGGTCTCGGACCTTGTTAACCTCCTCGAACTCTGGGTGGTGTGTCTCCCAGATACCACCAAACACAGCTGTGCTCTTTAGTTCTTAGAGTGTTTAGGACTTGGGGCTTTCCTGTGTGTGTGTGCATGTCTCCTCTCGTGCCCGTGTGCACACCTCGTCTTGTGTATATGTGTGGGTGCACACATCTTGTGTGCGTGTGCACGCCTCGTCCTTATGGGTGTGTGTGCACACGTCGTGTGTGTGTGTGCACGCCTCGTCCTTATGGGTGTGTGTGCACGCCTCGTCTTTATGGGTGTGGGTGCACACATCTTGTGTGTGTGTGCACGCCTCGTCCTTATGGGTGTGTGTGCACACGTCTTGTGTGTGTGTGCACACCTCGTCTTTATGGGTGTGGGTGCACGCCTCGTCTTTATGGATGTGGGTGCACGCCTCGTCTTGTGTGCTGGTGCACACCTCCTGTCATGTATGTGTGCTCGCCTCTCTTGTACTTGTGTGTGTGCACGCCTCCTCTCGTGTCCCTGCGCACACCTTCTCTCGAATACGAGTGCGTGTATGCGTGTGCACGCTTCCTCTTCCTGGCTGAGCCATGTCCTTTCGCGGTTGGAACTGGGTTGTCTTAGTTCTTGCCGTCCAGGCGCTGCTGCTTGCTGTCGGGAGGCTCTCAGAACTTGGCTGGTGGTCGTAAACCTGAACGTGCTTGAGAGAAGTCCCCGGAGAAAGTGGGTGACTTGGGTCAGGGCGGGCCTAAGACTTGGTCCTCCAGGTGGTTTCAGGGGCCGCGTTCAGAGACCCTGGCTGGGCTCCGTCCCCCTGCGGAAGGGCCCGCCGCGTGCCGCGGGGGAGTGCTGAGTGAGCGGTGCCACTCAGAGGGTTAACCTCTGTGCCTTTGTCCCCTGCAGCACGTGGACGGCAGCTTCTCTGTGAAGCCTTTAAAGCAGAAGCAAATTGTAAGTGTGGTAGAAGAAACGTTGTGACCCCTTTTGATTTGAAAGACACACACACACACACACACACACACACTCTGCAGAGTCCCCATCTGGGCTCTGGGAAGCCCGGATCTGCCTCCGCTGGTGTGTGCACGTGCCCATGTCCCAGCCTGGACTCGTAGCCCCGAGCCTCGTCCAGCTGCGCAGGGTGTGTCTGTGGTCCGGAGTGCTGTGTGGGAAACACGGCAGCTCAGGCACTGCTGATTATGGTCAGTGTAAGATCTGACTCTGGACACTCTTGTGCAGCTGGTGATGGGTGGGTTCAAAGTGGTCGTTCTCTGGGGAGGGGGATGGTGAGGTGGGCAGAGGGCATGGTTGCCTGGCCCGTATAGAGCTTGGCTCCTTGCCGCCCCCTCCCCCGGGGAGGCCTCCCGTCCTGTTGCCTGTGCTCCTGGCTTGGCTGGGCAGGTGGCAGATTGTCCTTCTCCTGCATGGGGCCCACTCCCTGAGGTGCGGGTGGGAACCAGGCCTGGCCCCTGGGAAGTGGTGTTGGGCCAGGTGGGTGCCGAGGAGCCCTTGAGTGGGGCCCGCAAGTGCCTGGGACCTCTCTGCTCGCCAGGTGGACCGGGTCAGCTACCTGCTGCAGGAGATCTACGGCATAGAGAATAAGAACAACCAGGAGACAAAGGTATGTGCTGTGGTGACACCGCCAGACACCAGGTGGACCTCCATCCCTAGCTTCCCTTCCACCTTCACAGGAGCAGGTTCCTGAAGGACTTGCCTGGGTGACCCAGTCCTGGCCACGGCCCCATGGGCTTGTGGTAGATGAACTGGTCCCCTGGGCTGCCTTCCCCTGGAGACCCAGAGGGGCACCTGGCTGGCCCAGTCAGCACAGCATGTGACTCTTGATCTTTGGGTTGTAGGTTGGAACCCCATGTTAGGCATAGAGATCACTTTAATAATAAATCAGTAAGTTAACAGAGTCTGTGGGATATTTTGTCCTTTTTCCAGCAAATTCACTGGCTTGTTAACATCGCCGGGTAGCCAGCTGTCAGATTAGCAGGGATAGCCTGGGGCTGTGGGACCCCGTGTGCCCCCCACCACCCGGCTCACCTCCCAGCCACGAGCCCCTGCACACTTGTGACTGAGCGTGTGGCTGACCAGGCCGTGGCCCGGCACAGCCAGGGAAGGGTAGCAGAGGATCGACCTGTGCCTTTGTCGTTGTTTTAAAGGCACAAGTGAAACTGCCATGTCTTCCTAAAATTTTTTGGAAGTCTTACACACCAGCTCCCGTGACACCTGATCCCACTAAAAGCTGGAAGTCAGGGCAGCTTGGTGCTTGGTCAGGCCCTTGGCCTCAAGTGAGTGCCTTCTGTGCGTTTCATGTGC
This sequence comes from Mungos mungo, assembly GCA_004023785.1. NCBI lineage: Eukaryota > Metazoa > Chordata > Mammalia > Carnivora > Herpestidae > Mungos > Mungos mungo. Next base: position 79,522 of record PISW01002252.1, read on the forward strand.
CAACACCAGAGGTTGGCCGACTCTGTAAAGGGCCTGGAAGTATTTATTTTACCTGTACTGGCCGTACAGTGTCTGTTGTGGCCGTACAGTGTGCCCTGATGTCACGTGCAGCGCACACGCAGCCACAGCCATTCGGAAGCAGGGGGCACGCTGTGTCCCGGTGAGGCTTTGTGTACGGAACCGGCGGCGGGGCCCCGCTTTGCTGTTGTGCGGTGCTGCTGTGGTTTGATCAGGCAAGCTGGACGTGTCTGATCTTCTCCTGCTTTAGCCCAGTAAGCGGGCGCCCTGTGCAAGACATGCCTGTAGTGTTGGGTCTTTTCCACGTTTTCTTTTTGGTTCTGAGGAATAGGAAGAGACAGGAACTTCCGTGGTTTGATGTGTGTGCTCTCCTCTGGGCTAAACGGGGCACGGGCTGGGTCTGAGCCTGGCACCCGGCGAGTGCAGCTCTGGACCGTCTGGAGGACTCCTGCTCCATGGTGACCTTCCTCCCCCCTCTCGGGCTCCCCTTTGCCACAGCAGCCCCCAGGGGAAGCCGGGAACAGCCCCCCTGCCCTCCTCCCCACCCCGGTCCCTTCCTCTGGCCCACGGGAGCCCACTGACCCTGGGGCCCTCGGTGTCCCTCCAGCCGGCGGACGAGGAGAACAGCGACAACAGCAGCGAGTGTGTGGTGTGCCTGTCGGACCTGCGGGACACGCTGATCCTGCCCTGCCGGCACCTGTGCCTGTGCAACTCTTGCGCCGACACGCTGCGCTACCAGGCCAGCAACTGCCCCATCTGCCGGCTGCGTGAGTGGGGCTGGGAAGGGGCGCTGCGGGGTCGGCCTCCCGCCCCGGGCGGGCGAGTGGGATGCCACCGCGGCCACGCTGGCACCTGCGTGGGCCCCGTCCTCAGAACATCGGGCTTCGGGAACCACGGGCTGGGGAGGGTGTGCCAGGGAGGCTCTCGCAGGGAAATTGGAGCTGGGCAGAAACTGACCGGTGAAATCAGGTCTTTATTTAGTTAGTTTTGAAAGTATTTTTATTGTGTTTATTTTGAGAAAGAGAGTGTGTGCGCATGCAGGGGGTGGGGGCGGTCAGAGAGCAAGAGAGAGCATCCCAAGCAGGCTTTCCAGCGTCGGCGCAGAGCCCAACGAACCATGAGATCGTGACCCAGGTCAGAATCAAGGGTTGGACGCTTAACTGACTGAGCCAGCCAGATGCCCCTCAGATCTTTGAATGTTTCATGGGAAACATTTTGATTTAAAAAGCTGTCCCGGTGAGGTGGAAAGTGTGCTAGGCGGAAGGTGACTGAGGGATTGGTTTCCTGGAGCATTCCAGACATTTTCTCAGAGTCACCGCGTGGAGCGTAGTTCTGAGTGAAGTGTTTGTCGTCCACTGGAGGAATCTAGACATTGTCAGGCCGAAAATCCCACCGGATCAAAATGAGCATCAGGCTGGCGGGTGGGTCCCGCCAGGGAGGGACCAGCGTGTGGGTGAGGAGAGAGCCCGCCCACGGGAGCTGCAGGTACTCCATCCCGTAGGTGGATGATGGCCTTTTGGAAAAAGCCTTCCTGCCGTTTCACAGCTGGGTGTGCTGGTCAGCTGCCTTGGGGCTGGCGGGGGGTACCCCTGCTTCACCCCACGCTCCCGAGCCAGGATGCAGCTGTGTGACCAGGACTGCCATGCTTGTCTTATTCCTCTCTTGGGGACCAGAGGGAACCTGTCCAAGGTCACAGCTAGTAAGGGGCCGGAGTGGGTCTCCGCTGGCTGTCCACCTGCGATGGACAGGTATCTGCAGGGGCCAAGGGCAGGCTGAGCGTGTGGAAGTGGAGGAAGAGGCCGTAGGGTGTGTGGGGCCCGGGGCCCGGCCCAGATGAGATGTTGGGGGTGGGGAGGGGAGGGCCGCGTGCTGGCCCTGGGGGGACGGGCAGCAGGGCCCCCAGCCTGTGCTGGGGCAGTTGTAGCACAAGGCCCAGTCGCCTCTGGTGTCTGAGCACCCGCCGTCCCCACTTGCCTCGTCTCCTGGGCCTTCTCAGGGGTGTGGGGTGCATGTGGTCTGGAGGCCCAGGGTCTAGACCGCCCAGAGTGAGGGCCCCTGGCCGCTGTACCGAGCACTTGGGCCGGATGAGCTGGGCCAGGGCCCTCGGCTCTGGGATGTGCAGCCTGGGGTGGCCGCCACTCACACTGAGGACGTGGTTGGCTCTGGTCTTGTCGCAGCAGGTGCCGGTGCAGTTTGTGACTCTGTGTCGTACGTGAGCACTTCTCGTGAGTGTCACACGCTTGTTAGTGGACCTGACGTTACAGTTGATAGCCTGCCTCCGAATTTATTTTCCCACCCCTGAGCTGCTTCTTGTTGGCCGGGGTAGAGATGGTGCTGTCGGCGACGTTCACGTACATATGTCTGCCTGCCCTGGGCGTGACTTCCAGGAAGAGACTGGCCGGTGTCCCGGGCACACTCTGTGCTTTCTGCTGGTCACCAGGCTGCGCTCACGGTCGAGTGCATAGTCTGGGGTCTGGCAAGGGAGAGGCTGGTGAAGCTCCGCCTGAACTGGGGACAGGGCGGGACCCTTGGGAGAGCGCTCCCTTCTGGGGCCGTCTCGTTAGGACTGTGTTGCTTCGGATTCGGAGATGTGGCTCATTCCGGGACCGCGGTGGGGTGGGTGGGTGGCCAGTGTCCCTGGAGCTCGGGGAGCCTCGGGGCCGCTGGAACTGGCTGCCCTTGGCCTGACGGGAGCCCCTCCCTCTGCCGCAGCTTTCCGGGCCCTCCTGCAGATCCGGGCAGTGAGGAAGAAGCCAGGAGCCCTGTCCCCCGTGTCCTTCAGCCCTGTTCTGGCCCAGAGCATGGACCACGATGAGCATTCAGTAAGTGCCTTTTTCTTCTGCGCTGGGGGGTGTGCAGGAGAGAGAGGAGGGGTCTGGACGAAGCCCCGCCCTCCTGCAGACCCCACAGGCGTCCAGAGGCCCTCTGGGCTTTGTGTTAGCGGCTGCTGGTTCCCGGGGGGCCCTTGTTGGTCACGAGACCCTGACTGTGACTGGAAGGAAGCGCGGTGCCAGGCTGTCTACCTCTCTGTGTCTCCTGGCTCTCTGGGCCTCTGTTCGCATCTGCCTGGCGGGCCAGGCATGGCGCCCACAAGTTGCGGTGAGGCTGAACAGGGTGATCCAGGCCGGGCTCCGGGGCGTGTTGTTTGCCAAGAGCAAGGCCGTCCACCGGCAGGGAGCCTTGGGGCGTCTGTCACCGTCATTCTCCTGAGCTGTGGGCCGTCCTCCAGACGATGGCTGCAGCACATCCTCCACGCATTCCCTGCCCAGTGAAGGGGGGTGCCCAGCCTGGGCACACAGGAGGGCGCCTTGGCAGCCATCCACCTCGCTTCCGGGAAAGTGTGAGGTAGACCTTGCTGCTGGCAGATGAGGGAAGTCGGAGTCAGGCTTTGAGAGAGAGATGGCTCTCTGGCTCGAGATAGGCAGCAGACAGAGACGTAGAGACACAGAAAGATAGGCAGAGACCGAGAAAGGCATGCAGAGAGATGGCAGAGACAAAATCATAGAGACATGAGAGAGACACCAAGAGAGCTGAAGAAACACAGCAGTGAGGGTAGAAAGGTAGGTACTGAGATGGGCAGAGAGGCACATCAGAGACAGGGGTGGGGCAGGGAGGGCAGGAAGGGGCCAGGAGCAGGCCAGGGGGCAGGCCCAGGTCTCAAGCCCCTGGGTCCCAGGTGGCCACAGCTGTTGTCAGCCGGTGGGTCTGTTTTCTTGGCTCTCAACTGAGGTCGTCGGGATTCAGTGATTCTTAGAGGCCCGGCCAAATCTATGCACGACACAGGACCCAAACCCTGTGGTTTGCACATCTACAAGACGGGCTCCTGCACTGGGCCGGAGGGGGGCGGGAGGTATGTGTTTGGCCCATATGGTGTTTCTGAATGTTGGGCCAAAGTTTGTTTGTTTGTTTTGATTTTAATTGCTTTTGTTTTTGAGGGAGAGCGAGCCTGGGTGGAGAGGAGCGGCAGCGGGGAGAGCGAATCCTAAGCAGGTTCCATGCCCAGCATGGAGCCCATGCAAGGTTCGATCCCACGACCCTGGGATCATGACCTGAGTCAAAATCAAGAGTCAGGTGCTCAGCTAACTGAGCCAGCCAGGAGCTCCTGGGCCAGTGTTTGAAAGTCTCAGGGCACCTGGGTGACGCAGTCAGTTACGTCCGACTCTTGAACTTGACTCAGGTCATAATCTCGTGGTTTGTGAGTTTGAGCCCCACGTCGGGCTCTGTGCTGATGGTAGGGAGCCTGCTAGGGATTCTGTCTCTCCTCTCTGTCCTTCCCCAGCTTGTGTGTGTTCGGGGGCTCTCTCGCTCTCTCTCAAAAATAAATAAACAAACATAAAATCTTTCCTTAAGATTCAGATTTCTGGCTTCTCTTTCAAAATATGAACGTGTGGTCTCGCAGCTGGAGCAGACACGAGGCTGCCCTCCGGTGGGGTCCTCATCACCCCGCGTTTCCCAGGCCGGCCACCCTGTGTGTTTCGCCTGCTGGGCCCCTGCTGGCACCAGGGCTCACTTACTGCTCCCAGAGCAGCCCTGCAGCAAATATAACGCACGTCAGATGCTCCCTCCGGCGGGGCGCTTTCGGCAGAGAGAGCAGCACTGTGGTGTGACTGGCTCCCGGTGCGGAGCCCCTGCGGTGGAGGGATGGCTGCTCAGGGGCCGATGGCAGGTTTTCTTGCCACTTGTCCTGCCCCTCCGGGCTTGGCCCTGGGGTCCTCTGCCCCCGTATCCGAGGAGAAGTGCAGGGCGCGTTGGGCTTGGGCTGTGCACGTCACATGCCCCGGAGGGCCAGCGCGGTCCCCTCCAGGGGGTTAAGGTAGCCAAGCACGTGGGCTCTTGTTGGCTGCCACGTCTCCCGTCTGAGCAATTTCCACGTAGTGCCACGGTTTCTTCAGTGAGTCTCTTAATGTTACCGAGGAGGGGGGTGATCTGGGACTGAGTTTCCTCCCCAGCTTCCTTGAGGAGTTGGACATGGGTGACAACTGTATGTGGAGCCTCAGAAACGTGCAGGGGGTGTCCCTGCCCTGTGCCTAGCCGGGTCCACTTGTGGGGAGCACCTGGCCACTCCCCTGCCTGTGCTGGCCGGGACCTGCTTCTTGGGGTGACCCCGACCACGGAGGGCAGTGGGGCGGGGATGGGCTCCCCCAGCATGGCCTCCTGGGAGTTACGTAGAATACAGGCCCAGGCCTCTGGGGCAGAATCTGCACTTGGTCAGGTCCCCAAACTTCACCTGCAGGTGCGGTTTGCCAGGCACAGGCTCACGGCTCACCTGGAGGCCGGCAAAGCTGAGAGACCCCAGCCAGCCAGCTCCAGCGCCGTGTGGGGGGGGTGGCAGTTGTAAAACGTATGATTTTTATCTTGACAGTGTCCCTTTAAAAAATCAAAGGCGCACCCCGCCTCACTGGCCAGCAAGAAACCTAAAAGGGAAACAGTAAGTGTGTTTGGCCCTATGGCCACATCTTTGCCCCACACCCTAATGATTAAACCAGTGACAAGTACGGGAAGTCATTTTCACCCCAGGCTAACATGTTTGGTTAATTTAATCTGTCGAATCCACTCTCCCCAGTCCCGGCGTCCCTGCCCAGGAAGGGACTTTTGTGGAACAAGCAAAGCTCAAGGTCTGTCGGCACAAAGCCAGTGTCTCGGCGCCCCGCTGCCAGGGGCGGCCACAGCGCCGGCCTCGGGCTGCCCTTCTCGCCAGCTCTGCTTCTGCCCGTGGTCCCCGGTGGCCTCGTTTCCCTTTTTTTTCTTGCTGGCAGTGGAATGATGTTGGAGGGGGAACTCACGTTGCTGCTAGTTTTTGCAAACAGTCTTCCTCGCGCTTGCCTGCTGTCCCGCACCCCCTGCTCTCTCCCCCTGGATGTTAGCTCTTCGGGCCAAGGTCTTGGTTTTCTTGCATTTTCCCTGCATCTCAGGGAGCAGGCAGGTGGCCTCTACCTGGAGCCTCCACTGACCCCCATGGCCCCTTGGCAGAACTTAGAGAGGTAGACCATCCCTGGAGGGCCATCCCCGGGATGGGGGTAGGGATTCTTCCCACTTGGAGGTGAGGAGGTTCAGGCTGGGAGCAAATGCAAGGGCATCACAGGCCCAGGTGACCAGGGGACTCAGGAGGTGCGTGCTGGGGGCAGGGAACCCCCACCCCAGCCGTTCTGCCTTTCTGTGGTCCCCAGGATTGCTCCATCGCTGCCCTGAAAGGCGGCTCTTCCTTCCTTCCAGGAGTAGTCAGGTGGGCGGGGCTTCACATTGGGAGCATAGCTGGGCATTTGCCCTTCACCTTGTCTAGTGTGGCCTTGGGGCCTAACATCTCCCAGCACCTCCTTTAACCCTAAAGCAAGATTCATTCTGGTGATCTGTTCCACTCCCAGCACTGGAGCAGACTGTTTCTGAACCAGTGGGTGCCCGTTAGAACCGCCTGGAACAGGCGTCGTCCCCCGTGGACACTTGTTCCAGGCCCGCGGAGGATCTCTAGTTGGGCCAGATGCCTGTGTTGGGCAGAGCCCCCTGCGGGACCAGGCCCTCCCTGGTCTAGGACACACGCGGCTCCACTGGGCTCTCCTGCCTTTGGCATGGCTTTGCTCTGCACCTGCTCCCAAGCCCTCCTTTCTCTCTCTGATCCTTCACTCTCCACCTGTGCCAGGCAGGAACAGAAAGCCAGGTAGGGGCTGGCCGAGACCAGGGGTAGGGAGGCTCTGCTAAGCGCCCTCTCTTCCTTCATCAGGGGCACCGAGCAGGCCGTTTGGGTGTCCTGGGCTGCAGCCGATGGCTAAGGGGCCCTCGTAGGGTGTCTTACTTAGCCTGATCTGGTGTTCTTGGCGTCCCTCTGAGGGAGGGGGATTTAGGTCTCTGGAAGGTGGAGTGGACAGGAGATGGTCAGAAGGCAGGTTCTGGGGAGTAGAGTGTCCCTGGGGCACAAGGCCAGCGTCTGGGGCTTTGTGGCCCAGGGCAGTGGGCAGGGAGCCTGGCCAGCCCATCCCTCACACGCTCTTGTCCCCACAGAGCTCTGACAGCATCCCACCCGGCTATGAGCCCATCTCCCTGCTCGAGGCGCTCAACGGCCTTCGAGCCATCTCCCCGGCCGTCCCTTCAGCCCCCCTTTACGAAGAGATCACCTACTCGGGCGTCTCGGACGGCCTGTCACAGGCCAGTTGTCCACTTGCTGGGATCGAGCGAATCCTGGAAAGCAGCCACCAGAAGGGCAAGCCGAGCAGCAAATCCCCCGACAGGTGAGGCTGGCGCTAGGATCCCCTGGGCTGGGGTGTGGGAGCCCAGCCAGCGGCTCTGTGGCAGGGGCCGGGGGTCTGCGTGTCTGGAAAGAGCTGCAGGGCACTTCAGGTTTACGGCGCACTGTGGGGGGATTCGCCAGACTGACCCCCAGAACCAAGACCCGCTAGCAGGTGAGGTTTGTGGCTGAGGCTGGTTACGAGAGAGGCGGCAGCCAAGCGGCAGAGGAGATGCGCCGGTGGGGGCGGGGTCCGCCCTGTCCCAGGCCGCGGGGAGCAGCACACCGCGGGGCGTGGGAGCGAGCCCGGCCCCACGAGACCCGGTGCACGACGTTGCCCTTAGCAGGCCCGCCAAGCAGGGGTGCGGTCACGGCTCACCTGGACACATGTGAGACGCAGGCGGCCGCCCTTCTGTGTTAGGCGTCTCCTCCTGTGGGTGCTCTTCTTTTTTAAGAAGAGTTTCGGCAGAGGTTCTATAAAACCCGCCCCCACGACTTGCACGGGTGGCAGGACTCCTCCAGAGACAGAGAAGCGTGGGGCTCTCTCCTGCTGCTCCCCCCTCCGCCCCCCACTCTCGGTCCAGGGGTGGACTGTTACTACGCTCTCTCCTCCTGGAAACCCAGAGCCCATGCAGGCCTGTGCCTGCTCACACCCAACGGCCTCCCCCCAGGACCCTGGGCTCAGCCACGGTGACATCGGCCCCGTGACCTCTGCCCAGTCTTCTCTGTCCCCAGCACCCTGCGGTCTCCGTCATCCCCCATCCGCGAGGAGGATGAGGAGAAGCTCTCCCAGGACTCAGACGCCCCTCCCCCGCTGAGTGGGGCGGGGCTGGCGCTAAGCAGCTCCCCCGAGGTGAGGCCCCCTCCCCGCCCACCAAGACCTGTCACCCTGTCCCCACTGCCTGCCGGTTGGCCTCCCAGACCTGTGGTGAAGTGTGCTCAGGTCCTCTCTACAATGGCTCGCACGGTGGCCTCCGCTGGCTTCCCCATCTCTGGGGTGGGTCCTGTTTGGGGGGCTGGGCGTCAGCGTGCCCTGCTGTCCTCCGACTGCCCGCAGCCCTGTCCCTTGCTGGTGGCAGTGGAGCTGCAGACACACTTTGTCCTTGTTTCCTAGAGCTTCATGACGGAGGACGTGGACGAGGCGTCGGCGCTGAAGCAAGGTAAGCCCTCGGCGGCTTGAGGAGCGTGCTCGGGGCCTCGCCCCCGGGAGGCCGAGGTGGGCACCGAGCGTGTGCCAGCTCCCCCCACCAGGAGGCGGAGGTGGGCACCGAGCGTGTGCCGGCTCCCCCCCGTGCCCAGCCAGTGTTTCCCAGTGGCAGTCATCTTCTTTCCTGCCTGGGCCACTGCCCACGGTCAGCTCTGCTTGCATGTCCTGTACGGATGGCCCAGCTGCCGCCCGGAGAGGCCCAGGGTCCCGGTGCGGTGCACAGCTCAGCCAGGCCGCTCCTCCGTGTGCCCCTGTGTGTCGTGGGCTGTGTAGCAGACGACACGATGGGGCTTGAGTCCCAGCCACCACCTATGGGCCCTGGGCTCCTCGTGGGGGGATGACCCCCAGCTGGCCCCGTGGTAGCTGCGGGATGTGACGAGGTGCCTCCCAAGCCTCCTGCCAGCTGGGAATGCTGCCACTCCCGTGTCTCGGTCATTCCTCCCTAGTGTTGGACCGGTGAGGAAACAGAGGCTCCAGGTTGGGGTGGTTGGAGGCCCCAGGCCATTTAATGTGGAGGTGACAGAGCTCCTTCCTGCCTGTGCAGAGCGTGTGGCTGACCGGGCGGCTCTCTGCTGTGCCCGTCACAGGCCCCAGGCCCCTCACCTGCAGAGGACTCTGGGCAGCACAGGAGCTCCTGCTGGGAGGGAGGGTGGCCACACGCGGGGCCATTGCTCCCCGCTGCAGGGTGCGGAGGCCGGCGGGACGGGCACGGCCAAGCAGGACACGTTAAACCTCTCACCATTCCTTCTTTTTTTTATTTAAATGGGTACGTAACGATTTTATAATAAAAGTCAAAACAAAAGCTCCGAGGTAGAGTTGAGAGAGAAGAGCAGTAAAGGAAGGCAAATCCTTGCGTCTCAGGCCTGGAGAGCAGAGGACGGAGTCAGAGCGGGGTCTGGGGCAGGGACCGGCCTCACAGTGGCTGTAGAGCCCTCGGGCAGGGAGGAAGGAGGGTCCCAGGGATACTGACCAGTGGGACAGTGGTCCTTCAGCCTGTAGGCCTCTGACCCACCCCCTCCCCTGCAGGGAGCCGAGTGCCATCCATCGAGAGCATCCTGGACGGCAGCCCTGAGCCCTGCAGCCGCGGCCAGCCCCGCCTGCCAGCCGACCTCTACCTACCAGGTGACACGCTCAGCGGTCGAACTGAGCCTGGCTGGGTGGGAGCGGGGGGCGCAGGCAGGGCCGTCACTGCCCATGCGGGGCTGGGGGCTGCTCGGACTGCTCAGGGAGCGGCTGGCCTGTCAGGAGCCTAGGTCTCTCTCCCCAGCTCTGCCCACCCCCCTTCCATCGACCCCAGCGCACAGCCAGGCGCTGGCTCCAGTCACCCCCGCTGCAGCCCCTGGCTCTTTGGCGCAGAGCCTGTGCGTGGGCCCCTCGCGCTCCAGAGCCGCCTCAGCATCAGGAAGGCAGGAAAGGCCCCTTGTTTCCGGAAGACCTTCTCTCTGTCTCCTGCTTTGGGCCCAGCGAGCATAGCTAGTCCTGCTGGAATCCCCAGCTCGTCACCCGCGGGCCTGGCAGGCCCTGTCCGGGGCCCAGCAGCAGGGCGTCTGTCACAGGGAGCTACAAGCAGAAAGCTTCCCGTGTGCCCCAGGCCCGGTGCTGCCATCAGCCCTCTACCGCAAGCACCCCCAGGGCCCCAGCCAGGGCTGGAAGGACAGGCTGGGGTGCCAGGCACCTGCAGGGCCCAAGCACAGTGGGGAGGGGTCTTGTTTCTCTGCCCCCCTTTTCCAAAAACTTCTGTCTGAGGTCCCCTGCTCCCAGCTCCCCTGGGTTAGATCCTCAGCTTTAAGTTCTGGGCTCCAAAGATGGGGGACAGGAGTCAGGGGCTCTCAGACTTCTGCCTGCTGCCTGCTGAGATACCATGTGTGGGGCTGAGATCACCCGAAACAGCCATGATGCCCTCGGAGAGGCTGAGCCTGCCACGTGGCTGGGAAGGACCTTTGCCCCCTGCCTGCTCCAGGACCCACTGCTGCTCACCTCCCAGTGACCTGACCTGTGCATCGGGCCGACTGTGATGTGCTTGACTTGAGTCTCTTGTCCCGGCCCAGCATGGGGACAGGCGGACGGGGGCCCCATTAGCCCAGAGGGGCACAGGCACCAGGTGCGGGAGAACAGGGGAGTGGGTTTCCTGCACACCCCAGGGCCTCCACGAAGGGAAGCTTGTGGGTGAAAGCCATGTTGAGCACCAGCGTTCCTTAGAGTAACAGAGTTCCAGTAAGTTCTTCCAGTAAGGAACTTCAAGGATTTCGTTGTAATTAAAAGTTTGGGGGATGGGGAGAGTCCGGAGAGGGACTTCCTAGAAGCACAAGTGTGGTTGTGATCCTGCGAGTGAAGGGGCACCTTGAGCCCGCCTGGCGGTGCCGCCCCCAGGCCCCACCACAGAGTCTGCGGGTCGGGACAGACTGGGCTTTTCGCACAGGGGACACCGGGCCCTGTGGTGTGGCGCTCTCACCTCTGCCCTGGGCCGGGGACTTGGCCCTTAGCTCCACAGACTGGCAGGAGGCAGGAGGCTGTGGAGGTGGTGGAGGAGAGGCTGAAGTCACAGGGAGGCCGAACCCAGCCCAGGGGCAGGAGTACCAGCAGGGTGGGGCATCTGGGTGGGCGATGCCGAGGCTCTGGGTCCTGTGCCCCATGGGGGTGGGGTGGGGGGCAGCAGCACTGCCGACGGTCCCGGGGGTCAGGCAGGTCCTCGCCGATGCGCCCACCTTCGTCAGCACGTGCACCTGTCTCCTTTACTCCCGAGCTGCACCTTCTGTTGTGCTGCTGACCTTCAGTCAGCCGAGACCCTGACTGTCGTTCACATGTCTCTGTGTGTGTGTGTGTGTGTGTGTGTGTGTGTGTGTGTGTGTGACAGAGAGAGAGACAGAGAGATTGGGGCGCGCACTCATGACCTGCATAGCTCTCCTGTGGAGACGTGGAGGCACAGGCATAGGCTAGTGAACCTTAGTGTCCCCTGTCGACTGGGGAGTTAGGAGGTCGGGAAAGTCCGTGAACTGGTGAACACCTAGCTGCAGGGCAGAGCCCTTCCTGGCTCCGCCCTCCTCAATGTGAGCCCCGCCACCCCATCCCTGCCCTGGCCAAGTTCCCTTGCCGTGGTGGACTGTGTGGCCCAGTGCTCTGTTCTCCTTTGTTTCAGCACATCCGTCTGTGAGCATTTCCACCCGTTTCCCCCCAGGGAGTCTTGTTCTAAAGCAGTGCATTTGCTTCGGAATGTGCTGGTCTGCTGACGCTTTGCTAACTGAGCTTCTGTCTCTCTCCTCCTCTGCACAGCCCTGGGGCCTGACTCCTGCTCTGTCGGTATAGAGGAGTAAGCTGGTACGTGATCGCCTTCCTGTGTGTTGTGGGGTGGCGCCGAGGGGCGTCCTTGACGGTGCTGGGGAGAGAGGACCCGCCAGCCGACTCCTGCTCCTTCCCTGGGGGGCTCCTTCCCCTTTCCTGGGCTTCTTCCACTTCCCTATCTTCCCTGGCGTCCTGGGTTCTGAATCCAGGGCTCCCTAAACAAGTCGCACTTTTGCCCCTAAGAGGTGGGCCTGGGGGTGTCTGACGTTGGCCGGCTTGGGGAGCCAGTGTTTCTTCTCTCTGGATAATTAGCCCAGTCAGGCTTTTCCAGCCTTAAAGGTCCCAGGAATGGTGACTTAGCCCTTGCTGAGACCCCACTGTTGCTGCTGATTAACCTGTCCCCCAATGCACCTGTGGAACCTTCTGGAATGCCAGCACATGCTGAAATCAGTCTGTGAGGAGGCCATGTGAAGTTGACCCCCACGTTACCCCCCCCCGCCCTGACGGGGTGACCTTGGGTGACCTTGCCAAATGATGGTTTCCTGGAAGGCTGCTCCGGGAGCGCCACCAGCATGCAGGCGCGTGTTGAGGACCCGCCTCCCCTCCCTGGCGTGACGTTAGCGGCTCCGGGAACCCGGTGCCTCCGGTGGCCCGAGCTTTTCCAGACCCGTGCTTGGGGCGGGGCGCTCCGGCAGGACGCCCCCTCCGCGTCCTGAGCTCCGGGGTTTGTCCGCTTCGTTTGACAGCTGCTTCTAGGTTCCCACGCAGACCTTTCTTGTTCCCCTTGAATGTTTCTTCTGACAAATCTTGCCCGCTGTTGAAAGAGGGCAACACTTTTATAAAGTTGGCCCTGGCCTCTGTGTCAGTGCTGAGTGCTGTGATGGAGGTAAACCTTCCAGAAGTAGAAATCCAGGTCCGCCTGAGCCACAGAGAACTGGGGTTTGCCTGTGGGCTGCGCAGCAGACACGAAGCCACAGCCCCTGGTAGGTCCCCACCTGAGGCCGCGGCGCGGGTGACAGGTGGCAGGAGCGCTCCTCGGTGTGCTGTTGGAAGCCTGTCCTGTGGCGCCTGTCCTGAGTGGCCAGGCGGCTGGCAGGCGTCGTTCTGTAGCCCCGAGCATGGTGGCCGTCCCTCGCTGCTGCAGGCCTGGGTCACAGCTCCAGCACCAGCGCCCGGGGGGCAGACTTGGTCCAGGGACAGAGCGCCTCATGGCATCAGGAGGCAACAGTGTGGAAATGGCCAAAAAGGCCTCTAAAGAAGGCGGGGGGGTGCTTGGGGCTGCTCTGAGCACAGGATGTGCACCCTGGTCCAAGTCCACTCCCCTCTGCCTGGCCTTGACTGAGTTCCGGCCTCACTCAACAGTAAGCCTGAAGGACGGCGGCTGGTCAGATCCCAGGAAGCATGGGCCGGGCAAGGAAGGGGGCCCGGGGGGCCAGGAGCCTGCGGTGCCCATTGCATTCTGTTCTGGGGCGTCGGCTGGTGCCGCTGCCCGGGATCTGCTCTGAGAGGGACAGACTCTCTTTCTCTGTTAGGGCCGGAGTTCCAGGTCTCTGTGTGATCCTGCCATGGACACACAGGAGGGGGTGCTGGGGGGCCCCGGCCTCGGCGAGGACTCCTGGTTGGTAGAAACAGCCTGATGGCTGAGGTGGTGACCTGCCCGAGCATGACCTCTTCTCCCTCTGCTCCTGCCTGCAGGATGGCCCACCTCCGTGGAGACGCCCCGCAGCCTCCATACCACTGGCTGGCCCCGGCCTGTGCTGGGTGGCCCCAGTCCTGACCCTGGGGCCCCCGAGCTGACCCCACTCTGAGAGCCTGGCCAGGCTGGCAGCATGGAGCCCGCAGCTCCCCAGACTTTGCCGAGGGGCCACCGGATTCCAGCGTGACCCCTGGCCTCTCCTGTCGTGCACGCTCTGAGTGGCCGCTGGCTCCGAGGGGCCATGTGACCCTTGATGGAAGAGCACAGTGAACTGTCTCCTCTGACAAACTCCTTTTTCTACAGTTGATGTATTTGTAAATGGTACTGATGAAGGACAAGAGCTTCCTGTCCTGGGCTCTGAGCTCTGGGGTTCCCCCAAATGCCCCATCGGCTGAGTGGCCAGGACCGGGGCTTGACCACCCATGTGTGGCCTGGACTGGCTTCTGCCAGCACCCCAGCCGCTGGGGACTTACGAGCCTGAACACTCAACACAGACTCGCAGAAGAAAAGTGTACTGGCGGGTGAGGTGCGGTCTTCACAAGATGGTTGTGGGGGCCTTGTTGCCGGAGGAGAGGGGAAAGCGGGGTCCGCGTCCTGGTCAGTGAAGGAAACAGTGCCTGTCCCCATCCCTCGTGCGCCTGTGTCCTCGGCAGCCTGGCCGCTGCTGCCGCTCCGCCCCCGTTGCTGCTTCTCCCCTTCCTGCTCGGGTCCTGGAGGTGCGGCTGCCTCCCACAGCCCCCTCCCTCCCCTGCGGCCCCGCTCGGCCCCTGGGCAGTGGGGGCAGCCCCGCAAGGCCAGGGTGTGGGTCTGATCCAGGGGCAGAGGCACCAAAGCCCAGGCTGTTTGCAGCACTTGGTGAGCGGTGGCCCCTGGCCCGGCCCTGCACCTGCTCTGAAGTGGCTCTGATCACACGGCAGGTCCCTCCGGGTGAAGGGGCTTCTGCTGCGCTAGCGGGGCTGCTGCCTGCTCGCCCCGGGGAGGGCTCGGAGCCGCTTCCCTGCTCCCTCTTTACCATCGTAATGTCACCTGGTTTCCCTTGAATTTGTCCTGTCTGGGGTCCCTGGGCTGGACCTGCCTGGGGGAGGAACATCCCATCCGAGATGACCTTGTTTTGTTTTGGATTTTTATTTTGAGCAAAACTTTCTGGGCAACAGAGGCAAAGGGGGCGTCCAGCCCTGGTGTGCCAGGGTGAGAACCGCCAGGGGGGCCTTGAGCTGGGGGGTTGGGCCTGTGCGGCTCTGTGAGGCACAAACACATCCCTGGCCCGGGGTGCGGGCTGCAGAGGAGCCCCCTTCTGCTCCCCGGGAAGGATGGCTCTGGGCGGCCCCACCGGCACCCTGGCCGAGGCTCGGCCCGCAGGCCGCTCAGGAGGGAGACCGACAGGAGGCGGTCGGCTGTCTCCGCAGCGGAGCCCGTGAGCAGAGCGCGGCCTCCGCACGGCTCTCCGCCGCCTCGGGCCAGCCTGCCCCGGTCACCTGCGCCCGCGCTCGGGCCTGCACACGGGCACGCAGGCCGCCCCCTCGCCCCCCCCCGCCCCCCCGGCCTCGCCATCGGTATTGGTGCCAGTGCTCTGTCTGCAGGCCGGGCCGAGGCCTGTCTGGGACTCACATGTGCTATCATTTGATGTACTCTGATTGGCTAGTTTTTGTTCGTTTTTACTGTATATTTATAGTAATAAAATCATGCAGCAGTATCTTGTCCGTTCCTTCCTCCGCACAGCACGAGGGACCTCAGCTCTTCCTCGGCCCGGAGGCAGGACAGCTGATGGCTCGTGGCAGCTCACACCCCATGGCAGCGCGGGCACTGGTGTGTGGCCGCAGCCTCTGTCCCCTCGTGTGTGAGGTGTCGCGACACAGGTCTTCAGGAGGGGGTGAGGGTGTGTGAGGTGGCGCGTGAGGCGTGTGGACTCCGCTGACTACAGCTGCGGCCACCGTGCGGATTCTGGCTTGGAGCGAAGGGGGCTCCGGGGACGCGCGCGTTTCATGAGCACTGGAGGAGGAGCTCGGGCCTCCGGGTGCGCGGGTCGCTGCCGCCGCCCCGTCATTACCGCTGCCGTGCCCCACGTGCTTTCCGAGCACCTCGCTGTGCGCTGGGCGGAAGGGGGCTGAGACACGCAAGGTTCAGGCTCCTGGCAGTTTGTGTTCTAGGCCGTGAGACACTGCACGCGTTTGGTTACTGTCAGGAAGAGCGTCAGCTGGTGACAAGATGGAGTCACGTGGGGCCCTTCTCTGAGGAGGGATTTTGGCTAAGCCCTGAAGGATGTGAAAGAGCTGGTCCTGGAAGAAAGCCCAGGCAGCCAGGACAGCACGTGCAGAGGCCCTGAGGCACAAACCCGTTCCTGTTTCTCCAGAGTGAGCCTGGTGTGACCACTGAGCAGAAAGAGGCCCCAAGTGCCCCCAGTTGCTGGCGTGTCAAGAATCGAGGAGTGTGGGGGTGCAGGTGCTACTGGGCCTTGGGACCGGCCGGGGCTTTATTCTGAGAGCAGTCAGAGGCTTTTACGCAGGGAACGTCTCTCTCCAGCTGTCGCACGGGATGGAGTAGAAGGCGAGCTGTGGCTGCCGGCTTCCCTGCCCAGCACGCCGCCTCCCAGGAGGGGAGGCCGTGGGGCCCCGGAACGCCCCGCCAGCAGCTCCTTTGCAAACGCGGGTCCAGGCCGCCCCCTCCGGTCCCCTCCTTGACTCAGGTGCTTGCTGGTGGAACCGGTGTTCTCAGGCGTCTAGTCCATGCCCCCGGAAGGCCTGCCACCCTCGGCCCTGCAGCTGCGCGGTTGTGTTTGGGGCTCCGTCCCAGGGTGAGTCGAGAGGTGCTGAGGGTCAGAGGTCTTGCGTGGGCTGCACTGGATCTCTCCCCACACTGTCTGCCAACACACCGGGAACTCTGTTCACATCTTGTTTCGGGGAGGGGTTGGGCCGCGGGGCACCCTTCTGTGCCCTCTGAGCCCTGCCAGCCCGGGGTCTGGGTTGTGCTCTGTGGCCTGCATACGTGGTCCTCTCTGGAAGGCCCTTCCCCTCACCAACAGCTGCTCTTCGGACACGGTCACGTGTGTTGGGATCTGGCTTCTCCCTGCCACCTGTGGTTGCCTGTTTGAATCCTGGTAGAGGCCATGGATGGGGAGAGAGAGCCTTCTCTGGATCCCGACTTCCCTGTGTGACACGACACCAGCACGACTCGCCGTGTGAGTGAGCTTGCAGTGGGTCCTTCCCAGCACCTGCCCGCCCTCGGCCCCCGCTGTCTCCTGCTCAGGGCAGCCTTCTCTGCCACAGAGCTGCATGGTGAGTGCACATGGTGGTTCCTTCACTCAGCAAATCTGTGCCCCCCTCCCCCCAGGAGGAAAATGTAGCTTGGGCCAACTAGTGGACGAGTGGCACCACTGCTCTCCCTGGGACACCGTTCCCCAGGCTCCCGAGCCCCAGCGAGGACTCCCTTCTGCGGCACACATAGCGTATGTACCTCAGTGCCTCTTCTGTGAACGGGGGGGAGGCTTTCTGTTATGGACACTGGTCAGGAGACAGGATGGGAACCGCGGGTGGGATCCTGGTTCTAGCAGCAACTGCTGGGTGCCCTTAAGGTCGGTCCTGTACCTCTATGCCCCAGGTTCCTCCTCGGTAAGTTGGGGAGACCCCATTTCCTCCGGCAGTACGTGGCACACGCTGTCTGACTTGGAGGATACGTGAGAGGCTGGGCCGGGATTTAAGGTACTTCCTCCCCCAGCACCCTGGCTGAGTCTAGGAGCCCCAGGGCTGTGCGTGGACTTGGACTATGGGGGCAGCTGGAGCTATGCCAGGGCCTGCTTTCCTTGCTCTTCTGGAGTCGACCAGCAGTGACCTTGCACCGGAGTGCTTGTCTGGAGCCAGTGCAGGGGAAGGGTCTTGCCCACTGGTCGCCTGGTTCCATAAGCCCTCCGGCGGGAGGCGCCGGCAGGGAGCGTGGTGGGGGCTGACAGTGTGCCGCCTGCGGGGCGGCACCCCCTGGGAGGCGCTGGGGGAAGCCCCGGGACTCGGCCGCTCCCGCGGCCCTGCTAGTGACTGGCAGTCGGAGCCCCAGCCCCGCAGGCAGCGCCCGCCCGAGGCCCCCGCGACGTCTCCGCTGAGCTCAGCGAGCGCGGAGCCTCCTGGGCGTTGCGGCCGTCGAGGCGGTGGGCGGGAGCGCTTGCCGGCCCTACCTTTGCACACGCCCCTTCCGCGCCTCCACTACGCGTGGAGGGGCGGTGCTCAGGGACGCGGCTGCCTGTGAATTGGTCGGGCCTGACGGGGGCGGGCCCGCGCATGCGCTTAAGGAGCGGCGCCCCAGCCGCGCCGGGGTAGTGCCAAGATGTCGGCGGCAGTGCCGGAGCTGAAACAGATTAGCCGGGTGGAGGCTATGCGCCTGGGGCCGGGCTGGAGCCACTCGTGCCACGCTATGCTGTACGCTGCCAACCCCGGGCAGCTTTTCGGCCGCATCCCCATGCGCTTCTCGGTGCTGGTGAGGAGGCGGGCGGGTGGCCGGGCGGGGATAAGGGCGCCGCTCGCACCCCGCGCCAGTGACCCGACGCTCCCTTGCAGATGCAGATGCGCTTCGACGGGCTGCTGGGTTTCCCCGGGGGCTTCGTGGACCGGCGCTTTTGGTCTCTGGAGGACGGTCTGAACCGGGTGCTGGGCCTGGGCCTGGGCTGCCTGCGCCTCACGGAGGCCGACTACCTGAGCTCGCACCTGACCGAGGGCCCGCACCGCGTCGTGGCGCACCTGTACGCACGGCAGCTGACGCTGGAGCAGCTGCACGCCGTGGAGATCAGCGCGGTGCATTCGCGCGACCACGGCCTGGAGGTGGGGCCGCCGTCCGGGCCCCGCCCCCCGCCCCCCGCCCCGGGGTTTGGCTCTGGCCCCGTGGAAGGCACCGATGGGTAACACGTCCCCCTGAGGGTCTCCTGGCCGGGCCGGGTGGGGTGTCGCTGTGTCCAGCATCAGGGTGGGGAGGGGGACCTGGGGCTGGGGTGGGAGAGTGGGGTCCAGGGCTGGGGTTCCCTCGGGGCTGTGTTCCATCTGCCTTGCTGCCTGCCATTGCCAATCCTGGGAGTGGGGAGTGGGAGCGGTGGGGGGATGGGATAGGGTGGTGCCTTCTGGGGAGGTGGGAAACTAGGGCTGGGCTCAAGGGCCGGGATCGCCTGGTTGGGGTGATGAAGGCTCTAACAGCGTGTGGGTTTTACTTATAGTCTGGAGGAACTGGGAGAGTCACCCTTGGGGTGTTTGGGATTTGTGAGTGGAAGGGGGAGCATGGGGTGTGAACTGGGGGTGGGGGGAGGAAGGGGGCTTCCTGCCAGCCGACAGGGGTGGAGTTAGAGGACGCAGAGGGTGGAAGATGCATGGGGTCAGCTTTGAAACTTGCTTGGGGAGTAACGGGGCTGCACTGCTCCAAGGGTGCTGCTGGCTTGCGCCTCCCGAGACCCTGCCTGGGTCCCCCATTGCGTCCTTTTGCAACCTGGCTGCCCTTGCCCCGGCGGTTCGCAGGCCCCTCCGTTGGTGTGGGGGCCGCACCGTTGGTGTGGGGGCCCGGCCCCACTCTGGTCTCCTTTCCATGCAGGTGCTGGGGCTTGTGCGGGTCCCGCTTTACACCCAAAAAGACCGAGTCGGCGGCTTTCCCAACTTCCTGAGCAACGCCTTTGCCAGCACTGCCAAGTACCAGTTGCTCTTTGCTCTCAAGGTGCTCAACATGATGCCCGAGGAGAAGCTGGCTGAGGCTTTGGCCGCTGCCACCGAGAAGCAGAAGAAAGCCCTGGAGAAGCTCCTCCCATCATCCTCCTGAGGTGGATTCTGTGCTGTGCGTCTGCTGCCCTCCCCTGGTCCTGTCCGTGCCCCTGCACTCCTGGGGGCATGACTGCATGGGGCAGATGGGCATCTCGTCCAGCCCACCCTGCTCAGGTGGCCTGCTTGCAGTGGACCCGGCTCTCCAGGCTCAGGACATGGTCTCCTACCCCGAGGCCCTAACTGTCCTCCAGAGACACAGTGGGTCGGTGGAGGGGTCACCCAGTCACCCAGGTGTGTGGGTGCACACACCCCATTGAGAAGACCGCGTATTCTCATGGGGGGGGGGTGCGCCCTGTGTGGAGCCCTGTCACAGCCAGTCCCCCAGGCTCTGGAAGAGACGGGCTCAGTACTGTGAATTTCGATGGTGGTTTAGTTTTGTTTTCTGTGGTGTGTGAACTGAGGGGTGAGGCTTCAAGGCCTCTTTACCCCATTGGGGCCTGGTCCCCAAGGTTAGTTGGGGCCACGAAGCCCAGCTGTAGATAGAGCTGTTGAAAGGACAGGAAAGTCCATTCTCGGCTGCTCTGTCCTCTGGTTTTGGCCACCAGCCCAGGAACTTATGGGTGGGTGCCAGGCCCGAGGGCTGGGCTCCATTCAGCACGGAGCTAACTCAGGCCTCCAGTCCCAGTGGAGGTGCTGCCCACTTGCCTGTGGTCCCTGTGGCACTGCCCCTGCAGCCCTCGCTGGGCCCTAGGGATTCTGGCCACACCTGGGCCAAGCTCGCTGCCCTTTCCTTTGCAAACCTTTGTTCTCTGTGCCCTGCACAGTCCAGAGGCCGCTCCCCGATGCGGTATGGAAGCACCGGCCCCAGTGTGCAGGATGACCACCGCAGAGCCACCACCGATGGGCAGGTCACCGCTGGCGCTCGCCGAGGGCCCTGTGTCTGGAAACTCCTCAGAGAAGCTACCCCAGTTTCCATGGCGCCTGCGTGGCCTGGTAAGGAGAGCTATGCTCTGGCCCAGCCTGAGCGTCTATTCCACCCCAGAGCCTCAACGAAGTGGCCAGCGCGTGTGGTCAGAGGCGCTTCGTTCTGTAAATAAAATACCTGTACCCTGTTCCTCGCTTATTTCCTGGGGCACCGGGGCCACGTGCGCATCACTTTCCAGATTGCTCGGGTAGAACTGGGGGGCTTTGAGCACAGGCGGCTCTAGCCCAGGGGGACAGACAAGAAAGGGAGAGGGCACTGTTCTGAGCAGGGTGGTCTCTGTCCCGGCAGAGGGGGCTGGGTCCAGGCGGGTTACTCAACAGGGTAAGGTCAGAGCACCGTTTGCCCCTTGCTTTGGTTTGTCAGCCAGGACTGCATGTCGCATGACCAGAACGGAGCCCCTCACCAGCAGATCTTAAATTTTATTGTCCAGCAAATGACATCTGCTGCCCAGGCGCCCAGTCCTTTCAGTGTGGCACCTGCAGCGTACGGGGGACCCACTCTCCCCCCGTGGCCCTGCCTGCTCTGGGCCTCACCCCCCCTGGTTATGGGCGAGAGGCCTTCGTCCTGCCTCCGCGTGGGTCTCATGGCCCTGTCCTGCCTCTGCCAGCTGCTCCGGGGCCTGATCCTCCGGCCCCCGCTCGGGCCCGGCCTGCTGCAGCCACTTGCTCACTGCCCTCCTGTCTTCCAGGCACACAGCTTCAGGGTGGATCAGTCACCCAACGTCAGATTCTGAGAAGGGAGAGGGAAGACTGAAGTGGGCGCTCGCTGCTGCCCGGTGCCCCCTGCTCGCCGGCCTGGGTCCTGGGCTGGCGGACACTCACCGTCCTTCCCAGCTAAGGCTCCCGCCAGTTCTCCTTCCCGTTCAGCGCTTGCAGCTTCTCCAGGCTCTGGGTCACTGAGCATAGCACTCGCCCTGAGGACGGGAGCAGTTAGGTGCTGCTTTGTGAGTGTGGGACAGAGGGGGAGGTGTCTAGAAATGCGTGACTTTGATAACAGTGGGCTATGGTAGGCCGACTCAGGGGTCTGAGTGGACCAGGCAGGGTTCCCCGTTTACCTACTTTTGGCCTCTAAGTGGTGGTGAGGCCACTGGCTGTCCTTGGGGAGACTCACCCATTTCCTGGACTCGATCCTCCAATGCTCCTGACAGCGCAGAGAGGCTCAGCGCCTGCAGGGAAGCCTGCCAGCCTTCGGAGTCTGTGGGGCAGAGGGCCAGGTGGGCCTGGGGCTTGTGTGGTCACCACAGGCCCTGCTGCTTTGTCCAGAGCTGCTGCGACTGGGGGACCCACCCACTGTCAGTACCTGCATGACACTGTTATATCAAAGTGTGTTTGCCTGCCTGTTTTTCCAAAGCACTGACCGGGGCTGGGGGGGGCGGGGGGGGGGGGAGTCAGGGTCCAGCCCCAGGAATGAAAGCGTGAGGGTCCCGGGGGTAGCCCCAACTGCAGGCTGCAGAAGTCACAAGGCTGTGGAGGGCAAACATCAGGCCCACCCGTGGGGGGCACGGCAAGAAGGGCAGGAGAGGCAGCCCTCATCCTGGAGCCTGGGAGGTCAGTGTGGTAACTGCCGGAACAGGTGGTAAAGCTGATCCGGGACCAGGACACTGTTCTTACCCGCCGTGGGGAGGGCTGGGCCCGGAGGGGGCCCTCGGGTGGACGACTCCTGCTTCACTCGGGCCGACAACTCGGCCTGACAGGCTCTGCCGGACACAAGGCCACGTGCTGATGAGGGAGAGGCCTGGGGAGAGGGTCTTCCCTGCCCCTGGCAGGGCACCGGGCACCCCCACCTCCCTCCCTGTCAGGTGGGGCTCTGCCTTCCTGGCAAGCACACCAGGCACCTCGGGGGACAAGCTCTGAGGGGAGACCTGCACACCATGTGCAGATGCTTGGGGCCCCATGTGCTGCCCGGGTCTGCCTTGTGGCAAGGGACAGCCAGACTGAAATGGAGGATGGTGGTGAGTGACGACCCCAGAAGGCCTTAAGAACAACCACTTGAGTGAAGATTCTAGAGGAGGCAGGGTCTGGCCTGGGGGCCGCTCGGATGCATGCTCACCGCAGCTGGTCCAGGACGAGAGCAGCGTCCCGGGCCAGGGCCCAGGTCTCC
Organism: Mungos mungo; assembly: GCA_004023785.1. Lineage (NCBI taxonomy): Eukaryota > Metazoa > Chordata > Mammalia > Carnivora > Herpestidae > Mungos > Mungos mungo. The sequence goes on from PISW01002252.1 coordinate 101,743, forward strand.
TGCAGCTGGGCGTGCACGGCCTTCCGGGCCCCGTCCTGCTCCAGGAGGCAGCTCTCCACCACCGCCCGCAGCTCCTGCTCCTGCGACACCTGGCCGCGCATGGCCTCCACCTCCTCACAGCGCTGCGGCGGGAGGGGCGGTGCGCAAGTGAGCAGGCGGATTTAAGGCCAGGGCCACTGCGGCTGGGTCCCCTCAACCCCAGTGCGCTCTCTGCCATATCCACGGGCTCTGCTCTCCTGGGCCGGAGGAAGCGTCCCCTGCCTTTCTGAGCCTTCCTCCTGGGGGCCCGGCTGTGCGTCTCCCGTTCTGCCCGCGAGCAGCAGCGCTTTCTGCCCTGACCGCCCCGCCGCTTGCTCTCCACAACGTGTCCTCCGCAGGTGGCTCTCCACGGCCCTCCCCTGCTCACCACATACTTTGTGCAGCTGGATGGCGAGCTCCTGCATCTCAGCTTCGAGCCGGTCGGCATAGGCCAGCTCCAGGGCATCACTGGGGGGCCGGGCACTGCTGTGCCAGCGGGCGATGGCAGAGGTCATCTTCCTCTTAGGCCCAAACAACCTGCAGGGATGAATGAGAGAACGCGGATCTGCTGTGTGGGGAGGTGCCGCGGACCATCCTTCCGCCAAGATGGTTCCCTAGGAAAGATCCCAGCTTTGAAACGGAACAGTGGCCCCCGGATCCTGGGAAAGATGACGGAAAAAGGGTCTTAAGTGACAGCAGTGGGGGCTGGCCGGCCCTGCCTGGCTGCTCCTACTGAACAGGGAGCTCAGGCCGGCTGGGGCCAGCCTGCGAATGGCCTCCTACCCACTCGGGAAGCTGTCAAAAGTGAATGGCAGGAAACGTCTGGGTGCCCTTATCACAGCAGTGTCCGCCAGGCCTGCAGCACCTAAGCTAGATGCAGCCGGACGACCAGAGAGGACAGCGGGCTGCAGAGAGCAAGCAGGCCTCCAGACGGGGCAGGCGGTTCCTGTGAATGTGGGGGAGTTGCGGGGCCACTCACGTGATGCCGATTTCCCTCAGGTCGCTCTCGGTGAGGGTCAGGAAAGTGCGGAGGTCCACGTCCTGCTCCTCGAACACCTGCAGGTACTTGAGACACCCAATCCGCTCCAGCAGCGCGGCGAGGTCCTGGAGGGCGGCAGAGCCGGGGTGGGTCGGAGGACAGGGGCCCCCAAGACACGGGGGCCAGAAAAGGCACTGCCGCGGTACAGATCCTGCCGCCCCCTCCATCTAAGCCGGGTCAGCCCAGAGGATCCCCCAAGTTCTGTGGTGGGTCACCTCTGAGTGTGGCCCCTCCTCTGTGTGCCCTCAGACTGAGCTCGTAGTCCAGACTTCCCTCCTGCCTGTGTCCCTGCAGCTCGTGTCCTTTCATTTCAGCCTTGACACCGTCCGTGTTCCCGCAGGGCAGCTGGCAGCAAACTCTTAAGTCTGTTTTCACCTGCGATGCGCTTCATTTCTCCCTCACATCTGAGGGATGCTTTGTGCTGGGGCACGGCATTCTCGGTTGGCTGGTTCTTCCATTACTGTGTCACCAGATGCCCCAGAGGCCCCACAGTTTCTGACGGGAAATGAGCGGTTAATCTCATGGGTGTTCCTTGTATAAAGATTCCCTCCTCTCGGTCCCTTCAAGAGTCTCCTGTTTTTGGACAGATTGTGGGAGATTGAGGCGTGATCTGAGTCTAACCTGGAGTTCATAAAGCTTCTTGGACATGCAGATTCATGTTTCTGATCAAATTTGGGAAGGTGTAGCTATTTTGTAAACATTTTTTTATGCTCTTGACCTTCTAGAACACCATCACGTGTATGCTGGCTGCTTAATGGGGTCTCCTAGGTTTCTGTTTATTCTTTCTTCTTTCTTTTTCTTCTCTGGTGCGATAATCTCACTCAGTCTAGCACGTTTGTGGATCCCCTGTGCTCCAATTGGCTCCTGAGCCCTGTCCTGAAGCTTTCATTTCAGTGATTACACCTTTCATCTACACACTTACTATGTTTTTATTTCTATCACTTTGTTGATATTCTCTACCTAGATACGGTTTTCTTTAGCTCACTGAACGTATCTTATTAAGATCTAAAGTATTTGTCTAGGCGCGCCCGGTGGCTCAGTCAGTTAAGCGTCCAACTCTTGGTTTCAGCTCAGGTCCTGATCTCCCGGTCTGAGAGGTCTGTTTTCGAGTCCCGCGTCAGGCTCCGCACCGACACTGCAGGACCGGCTTCGCGCCCTCTCGGCTGTCATTAGGCACCACTGCATCTCTGCTTCACACGCGTCTCCTCACGGACTCCCGACAGCAGCTCTGAAGATCGGTCCGTTTTTCTCCTCCTCAGGCTCAGGGAGGCTGAGTCAAGTATGGAACCCAAGGGCAGAGACCGATCCCTCCGACGGGAAGGGATGGACACAGACCCCGCACCTGGCACTCGGCCACGGAGTCCCCTCAGCCCGAGCAGCTGCACAGATCATCTGGGGGAGCCCATCTCCAACTTTTTTCTCCATGAGGCACGGCAAGGGCCTCATGAGGCTCTAGAAGTGTGTAATTGCCACTCTCACGGACACACTCACCTGGGGTCCTGAATAGGGGGGCCTCTCCGTCTGGGGAACAGGTCCTGGGGAGCAGGCTGCGCCAGCCGGCACAGTGCTAGCGGGCCACTGGCTGTCACTGTTGCTGTAACGATTCTTGGTCTTCATGTAACTTTTAGTTTGCTTGCGAACTGAGCTTTTACACGCATGATCCGAATCCTGGGGTGAGAAGGGTGTGTTAGAGATAACACCGAGGGGCTCACACGGCTAACATGGCTGCATCCACTCTACTCTCTGCCCCACAACCCCCCCCCAACCCCAGCCAGAGAGACTTCCCTGGTGACCTGCACCGTGGTCTGGGTGGCCCAAATCCACAGAGGGCAGCCAGAACCTTGCACATCTGATGTGCATGAAGTACTGGTCACCAGATGTGCCCTCTCGAAGGAGGCGGCCCCCACACCACCAAGAAAGGGGAGGGAGGTGGGAGACCAGGAAAGAGAAGCTGCACCTCGTTGCTCTCCAGAGAGGCCTCGCCGCTGACGCCCGGAGCCCGGGTCAGGCCCTCGCTGCTGCTGCTGCGCCTCGCGGCGCCCAGGCTGGTGCAGAAGGTCTGCTCTTCTGCAAACAGGGAAGACGAGCGCGCCTGGCCACGGGTCTCACTCACGGGGACGCCCCAGAGCCCTGCGCCCACTGCCCTCACCACCTCTTGAAACAGCTCACTGCCGTCTTCTGGTGCGCGCGGCTGCCAGCCCACGCCCTCGCGCCCTAACATGTGGACGGGCATTTTGCCTTTTTTGTTCACTGATAAATTCAAGTATCTAGAACAGTGCTTGGCACGCTTGGCACTCAGTCAACGGCTACAGAGTAAATGACAGATAACCTAACACGTTTCTGACGGCTCACCAGTCAAGGCGCTAACCTTGTCTGAAATGACTCCCCCCAGCCGCCACACCTCACCAGTCTCCATGCCAGCTTCGTGGTCCTCACAAGAGCCAGGGCCCTTCTGTACCCTTCGCCCCACTGTTCTCTACCGGCCAGACTCCCCACAGCTCCATGGTCCCCCCGCAGAGTGCACGTACCCCGGCTGCTGCTGCTGCTGCTCTCCACATCCTGGTCATTGATGGGGGAGGTGACGTCCCTGTAGCAGAGGCCCCCCACTTCCAGCGGGTTCTCATCACTGCTGCTGAAGGTGACGTAGCCCCGCGGAGGCACCTGCTCTGTGGACAGAATGGGGGCCGTAAACCCACATGAGCACCAAGACACAGGTTCCTCCTTCCAAATTCAACCACCTGAGAGGAATGTCAGCTTGAGGGGAGGGCCCCGGGTCCAGGCAAGCTGAAAGAAAACTCCTAGCTGGCCCTTCCATCCGCTCACCACAGTAACCTGGACACAACCGTGCTGTTTGCAGGAGCAGAAACGGATTCTGAAGGTCTGGAGACCAATCTGTGTCCCCCTGCAACTGCGCGTGGGTCAGGACAGGGGTCCCTCCATCACACCACGCTGCTGCTCTTCCAAGTGGACAAAGCAGCAAACGGGCAGCTGTGTTCAGATTCCTGAGCCGAAGGAAAACCACACCACTAGCGGGAAATGTCGTCTCAAACATGCCAGCCTTCACGTTCCCTGGGACTTTCCACCACAGACATCCAGGGGCTCCTCCTCGGGTTGATCAGCCCAGCAGAGAGACCTGAGCAGGAAGGCGGGAGGCCCCGGGCTAAAAATTAACAGCAGTAGAACCGAGTTACATAACCTCTGAATGCATCTGCCTGCAAGAAAAAGGGAAAAAGACAACACAAACCAGAGGATTTAATTCCAACTCTGCCCCTGCCTCTTCCCCAAAGAAAGTACATCTAGTTGTAGAGACAAGACTGGCTAGTGGTGTCATGTGTGACTTACTTCCTTCTTTACACCTTTCTGAAGTTAGCAAGATTTACAATCAGGAAAAAAAATTTTTTTTTAAATTAGCACATGCTGTTTATCATTCAAAAGTTTTTTTGGGGCGCCTGGGTAGCTCGGTTGAATAAGCCTCCCAACTCTTGATGTCGACTCGGGTTGTGATCTTGTAGTCGTGGGACTGAAGCCCGTGTCAGGCTCTGCCCTGAGTGTGGAGCCTGCTTGGGATTCTCTCTCCATGTCTCTCTCTGCCCCACCTGCTCACACTCTGTATCCCACAAAATAAATAAACATTTTTTAAAAAGTGTTTTTCCATTGCTGGCAAATTTACAGAAAATTTAAAAAGCACAAAGTGTAAGGTAAACCAAAACCAGGAATGGCACCACTAAGGGACAGTCAGCATTGTCTCTGGTGAGCGCTCTCCTGCCTCTGCTGGGGACACAGAAGACCTGGGCGTCAGGGGGCTCGGGCCAGATTATTCTGCTATCTCCAACAAATTCCATTCTAAAACACGTGTTGTATGGCAACACAGATCAATTGCCACCTCCCGCCCAAGGGGAGACCTGTCTTTCTGTGGCCCCGCCATACTCAGGTGGGACAGGGAGCAGGGACTCCTCAGAAGACATGGACTGCCACCACACAAGGGGAACAGCCCAGCCAGAGGTCCGGAGCTCTGCGCTCGGAAAAGCACTGCTCGCTCACTCGCTCGAGGAGAGAGGCGGCGTGCTCTCATCCGGTAGCAGCCAGCCCACAGCTGGGGGGGCTTCCCCAGGGGCCCAGCCAGCGGCACAACCCCCTTCTCCCCCTCGTGGGTAGTGGGAGCTCCCAGCCCAGCACCAAGACTCCTCTCTCAGGGGATAGAAAGGAATCAAACTACTGTATACTCCTGACTCAAACGTGTTCTCCTTTGACTGGAAAGTTTAGTTTCCAAGCTGCGGGGGTGACCACTCACGAGAGGGGCCCAGCCAGCCAGCCTGCCAGACCAGCCAGGCCAAGCCTGCGGGTGACAGATGCCAAAGAAGATGAAACACACTGGGGCTCCGTAGGTTAAGGTCATGATCTGTCTGTGGGACTGAGCCCCGAGCCAGGCTCCAGCTGACAGCACAGAGGCTTCTTGGGATTCTCTCTCTTCCCCTCTCTGCTCCACCCCTGCTCACGTGCACTCTCTCAAAATAAATAAAATGAACTTTTAAGAAAAGGAAGCTGTGACTGAAAGATGTAACTCCCACTAAGACCGGTCACTAGGCGAGGCCAGAGCAAGGGCATCGGCCCCCTGCACTCCCCACAGTGCTGCCTACAACTTGAGCTGGAATTTGTGAAAAAATTCAGGGCCAGGGTTCTACCCACCAAGTGTGCAATCCGACAGTTCTCAAATCCAGCACTTGGGTTAAAGAGAGCAAGAGCCTGTCCAGGGACACATCCAACTCTGGCTGGTGTGGGGCAGAGACCAGACTTGAACATTTTCCCTGCACCAGCTGCCCCACCACGGGATGAATGAAATCCACTGCTGAAGAGAAAGTTCTATTCGTAACAGTGACCAGTGGAAAGGAAAATCAAAGGATGAACCAACACCCAGAAACTGGCCAGTGCTTAATGCCTTTCTGTCCCCGTAATCTGTCCTGAGTCCCGGAGCGGCAGCCCCCTCCCAGTGGCCCACGTCCCAGAGAGCAGAGAACCGTCCTCCGCGTCCGGCCGGCCTCTCGGGAGGCCCGCCCAGTGGGAGCACTCACCACAGACGGGCTGCTGCACCTGGCCTCCCAGGCCGATGGCTGTGATCCGCGCCAAGGCGCGCGGCCCCTCGTGGATGCTGAGGCCCTTCTTCCGATAGGGCCTCTGTCTCTGGGGAACAGGGCAGGATTCATCCGAAGAGCTTAGATCTTCAAGTTTTTCTGTGGGTCAAACACCAGAATGAAGACATTTTGTTCAGTGATGTACTAATTTACTAGTACTCGTGGTACACGCTGGAAGAAAATCATCGTTACTGATCTTTAGAAATTATGAAGAAAAAAATGTATGTTTCCCAAGACGTCCCTTGAAAGAAATGCCACACTGCTCAGCTGGGCCACAGGGACTTCTGGGCAGAAAGCAAGCTGCTAAAGCCGGAGTCGGAACCGAACCAGTGCGTGGCGATGGGGGAGTCTTAGTTCTCACTCCTCTTTTCGTAGGAGTTTCCAGAATTTTTTAACAAGTGTCTCTTCACAGCCCTAGGGCACTGTCGCAGCTTCACAAGTGTGTGTTCTCAGCCCCCACGCTCGGGAAGCAAGTGGCAGCTGTGCGCCAGGGGTGAGGGGAGCATTGCACGTCGTGCTCACAGCCCGTCATCTTCCAGCCTTTCCGTGATCTCGTCACACTTCCAAGGCGAAACTCACGGATGTATCGGCATAAGGCTGCCACCTGGCGAGACCTCGCTCTTGGGCTGGTACCCTGGGCTCAGACACTGCAGGAGCCCCTCCCCCACACTGCCCCCCACCCCCCGGGTCGTTCATCACAAAGGATCCAGAGCCAGGCCGAGCCAGGCCGTGGGAGCGGTGCAGCTTGGCCTGAATGGACAGCTCGGGGCAGGGACAGCCTGTGAGCGAGGGAGTTACTGACTCTGGATCCAAACGTGGCCAAGGACCCCAGGGTGGCCATCGTCTCCCCCTGCCCCCCTCAGCTCACTCCCTGCCCTCCAGGGTCGATGCCACCAGGAGGAGACTGTGGTCCCACCCAGGCAGTAGATGGAGGAGTCATAAGGAATTCAAGGACAAGAGAGGAGGGATAAGCAAGGCAAAGGCGCCTGCCCCCTGCATGTCCTCTCAACCCTGACAAATCAGCAAGGACTACAGACGGAGCCACGCGGTCGCCATCCCTCCGGAGCACAGGAGGGCAGAGAGCACCCCGACCCCTCCCTTCCTTGCTGTGGTCAAGAGGAAACACACCCATTTCTCTTCTCCAAGAGACTCCCTGCTCATGCAGACCTGGTCTCCACAGGGAGCAAGTGCATCTAGAAGAAAGCCGCACCCCAAGAGAGACAAGGGGAGAGAAGTACCAACGCTGCCCCCAGAAAAAGTCCATTCTGTGGCAGGGATGCTGAAGAGTCCTGGCGGAGGGAAGCACAGCCCCGGAGAAGCCACTTGGAAATGCGCGAGCGACGTGAGAGCACAGAACGGCCCCACTCCTGGGAGCACCTTTTGGAAACTGGGCAGTGAGCAGGGGAAGCTCAGGATCTGACAAGATAAAAACACATCAAGGACTCCGGCGTGGCCTAACTACCTCACCTCCAAATAAAACCCACAAGAAATGAACGCATCCAGTGAGGACTCGCCTCGAGACACTGGGGAGGAGGGAGTCCCGAAGCACGACTCTCGCGGGCGCTGGGCCACCAAGCCCTGAAGATGAAGGGCTCCGGCGACCCATGCACACAGCCACTCCAGGGAGGGGGCGGAGACGGGGCCGGACACAGCGAGGGGATACGCTGGTCCCCCAATCCACCACCACAAAGGAGGAGAGCGAAAACTCTAACACTCTCTGTGGCACGCTGAGAGGGTAGTTTGTTTTAAGCAGGCTCCCTGCCCAACATGGGGCAGCCATGGGATCAAGAGTTGGGTGCTCTACAGGGCGCCCGGGGGGCTCAGTCGGTTGAGCATCTGACTTCGGCTCAGGTCATGATCTCACCGTTTGTGGGTTCAGGCCCCGCGTCGGGCTCTGTACTGACAGCTCAGAGCCTGGAGTCTGCTTCGGATTCTGGGTGTGCCTCTCTCTCTGCCCCTCCCCGACTCTCTGTCTCTCTCAAAAATAAATAAATGTAAAAAAATTTAAAAAAAAAAGTTGGATGCTCTACAGACTGAGCTACCCAGGCACCCCATGGCGCGATACATCCTTAAACAAGCATCAGGGGATAGGAAAAAGCTTCCTAACTCAGAAATCCAAAACTGAGACCAAAAAGACATAGGCATGTGCATACAACAGTGAGAAAGGAAAATTGAACCCAGGAGATAAGTGAAAAACTAAGGTCAGTGTGGCACCTGGTGGACTCAGATGGTAGACCATGCAACTCTTGATCTCAGAGTTTTGAGTTTGAGCCCAGCATTGGGCACAGAGATTACTTAAAAATAAAATCTTGAAAACAAACAAACAGCCAAACACCAAAGGTCAAAATTTAAAATTGAAGTCTCCCTTACTGGGTGCTCAAGGAAGAAGAGATTTGGGTGGAAAATAAGTACTTCAGGAAAGAAAGAAAATCACCAAAGAATGAATGAGATCAAAAAAGTAAGAGACAGGACTGAGACAGCAGACAGGCAAGATGGAAAATAACACGGGAAAATAATAACTAAAACTTAAATTTTTTTTATGTTTATTTTTGAGACAGAGAGACAGAGCATGTGTGGGGAGGGGCAGAGAGAGAGGGAGACACAGAATCAGAAGCAGACTCCAGGTTCTAAGCTGTCAGCACAGAGCCCTACACGGGGCTTGAACCTATGAACATGAGATCATGACCTGAGCCGAAGTCGGAGGCCCAAATGACTGAGCCACCCAGCGACCCCTAACTGAAACTTTTTAGAAGGATGCAGACAAAAACAATTTTGCACACCTCTATCTAAGTAAGTTTGAAACCTTGAAATGAAAGGATTTCCTAGGAAAGTACGGTTTACCAAACTTGGTCCCTGTGAAATGAGAAAGCTCAAGCAGATCAGTTTCTGCAGAACAGAGCAACTTCTCGGGAGCGACCTCACCAGGAGAAACCCAGATGGTTTCACAGGAGAACCCTTCCAAACCTTCACAAGCCACCAGGGCACCTGGGTGCCTCACTTGGGTGAGCTTCCGGCTTCAGCTCAGGTTATGACCTCCCGGGTCATGGGTTTGAGTCCCATATATCCAGCTCTGTGCTGTAAGGGCAGAACCCACTTCACATCCTCTTTTGCCCTCTGTCTCCCCTCCCCTGCTCACTCTCTCTCTCTCTCAAAAATAAATTTTAAAAACTAAAAACAAAACAAAACACCAACACCACCCCAGGTACCAATGCTGCATACTGTTCCAGAGCACAAAGAGGAAAACTTTCAAATACTGTGTATGAGGTACCATATTGCTACCTACACCTGATAAAGCAGAGAATCACAAACCAATACCACTTATAAATGAACAGCCTTATAGAAACACTAAATAAAATAGTAGCAAACAGAATCCAATATCACATTAAGAAAATAACATACCACGGGAGAAATCTACCAAGCAAGTGAAGTTGGTTCATTATTAGGAAATTCATTAATATACTCTTAGATTTAAGGAGAAAATTAACAATCATCTCCACAGATGCTGAAAAAGCCTTTGACAAAATTCAACACATATGGCTGTTAAGAAACACTTGGGAATATAGAAAATGACAAACACTCAGCATGATAAAATATATGCACGCCTTCCTCTTAAAATCACTGTCCTGGGGACGCAGGCAAGATGGCGAAGTAGGGAGCACTGCTATCTCCACACGCCTGCAAACATCAAACCGAGAGGGCTGAAAAGCCACGACCATCCAATCTCCAGGAGCAGCGGTGTGCGCACGGACCCCCGTACTGCTATCAGCCCCACGGAGGACTGCGAGTGAGACAGAACGGAGACTGCGGGAGGGGGCGCCAGCTCAAGGCGGAGCTGGAAGGAGAGCGCCCAGAGACTCACTCCCGGGCTGCAGAGTGCGGTCCGGAGGCCGCACGGCACCGAGCGGGCGAACACGCAGGACGGCCGGGCAGGTCGGCAGAGGACTTTGGGAGCTGCCCGCTAGCCGGCTGCGCTGCACGGGTGAGGCAGCACAAGACGCTGGGCGTGAACCGGCTCCCAGGGAGGCACGAGCCGAGGGGAAGAGGAGAGACTGAAGGGAGGAGGCCTTAGCCCGCGGCGGGCGGCGAGACAAAATTTCCATTCGCAGCCGCGGGGCACAGGGAGAGAAACCCAATCTCCTCGGCCGGATCGGGCGGCCTTGCGATCCAGCCGCCCGCAGACTCTGGTGGAACCAGGGAGGCGCTGGCTCCCCAGTCCCCCTGCCCAGCCCCGACCATAAAGCCGCTTGGCGGCCAGAGGTTACTTTGGCGGTGGCAGAAAACTTAAATGGATTTGAAGGCCCAGTGGACCTTAGAGAACCGAAACAATCTGACCCGCCTGTGGCACGGGGAGACTGGACTCAAGAGTGGCTGGCAACGCAGGGTCTGAGAGGGGCTTGAGGCGCCGCCATTCCTCCCCCTGCATCTGCTAAGGCGGGGCCTCAGGCCCTGAGACCGGACCCACAAACTTACATGGAACCACGCCATCCACGCTGGAGAGCCTATGCTTCTCTTTGTGCTATTTTTAAATTTCTTTCCTTTTTTTTCTTTCAATTTTTTCTATCCTAATTATTCTTAATTTTTAAGCTTCCATAATTTTTTCCCTTGTTTTCTCTTTTCTATTTCCATATTTCATACTTCTCTCCCTATTCCTCCTGTAGTCTGGGAAAGAACAACATTTAACACTGCTGTGATTAGATCAACCCTTACCATCCAGATATTTTTCGCTATCTCATTCTTATCTTTATCCTCCGCAGGTTTTAGGCTCTCAGACTGTCCTTTATCTCTGGCTGTCTCTGTGCCCCTGGTTTTTTTCTTTTTGTTTTCTTTTGGGTTTTTTTCTTTTCTTCCTTCTTTCTCCTTTCCTGTCCTCTCTTTTCTTTCCTGCTCCCTTTTTTTCCTTTCCCATTTGGCTTGCTTGTTTACCGGATCTGTCAGTGCATTTGCATGCTTGGGTTCCCTGTGTGTTTGTCTGTTTTCCTTTTCAGGGCTACCTCAAAAAACAGGCCTAAGCACACATAGTGGAAAGTCTCAAATATCAGTGAGTAAGGAAATATATTAATTACAAGCACAACAAGAGAAACTGAGAGACACCATTAAAAGAATATCTTCTGAAACGACAGGACCTGGACAAAGAGCCTCCTTTAATAGAGCCATACTAACAGGTGCACACTGCAGAACTAGCTTTTAAAACTGATAAGAGACAGAAAGCTAGCCAAAATGACGAAACGAAGGAGCTCTCCTTCAAAGAAACTCCAGGAAGAAATTATAGCTACAGAACTGCTCATAATAGACACAAGCAACATAACTCAACAAGAATTTAGAACGATTGTCATAAAATTAATTGCTGGGCTTGAAAAAAACATAGAAGCTATCAGAGAAGATATTGATACAAAGACTAGGAACCTTCAAAATAGCTGTGACAAGTTAGAAAAGGCTATAAATGAGATGAATAATAAAATGGAGGCTGCCACTGCACAGACTGAAGAAGCAGAGAGGAGAAAGACACAGTTATAGCAAAAGAGGAGGCTGAAAAAAAGAGAGAGAAAATGATTCAGGAGCACAAAAGGAGAATCAGAGACCTGAGTGATACAATCAAACGGAACAATGACTGTATCACAGGAGTTCCTGATGAGAAAGAGAGAGAGAGAGAGGTCCCAAAGGGGTGCTAGACCAAACTATACACGAAAAATTCCCCAATCTGGGGAAAGAGAAGGACATTGACATTCAAGAGACATACCGAACTCCCCTAAGATGTAACGTAAACCAACCTTCAGCATGACATATCATAGTGAAACTGGCAAAATATAAGGATAAAGAGAGACTTCTGAAAGCAGCTAGGGAGAAAAGAGCCTTAACATACAAAGGGAAACCTATCAGAGTGGTTACAGACCTATCTACTGAAACTTGGCAGGCCAGAAAGGAATGGCAGGAAATCTTCAACGTGATAAACAGGAAGAATATGCAACCAAGAATTCTTTATCCAGCGAGCCTGTCATTCAAAATAGAAGGAGAGATAAAGGTTTTACCAAATAAACAAAAGTTGAGAGAATTCATCACCACCAAACCAGCCCTACAAGAAATCTTAAGAGGGACTCTATGAGAGAAATGTAGCAAGGAATAAAAGTACCAGAGACATCACTACAATCATGCACTCTACAGGGAACACAATGAATCTAAACCCACATTTTTCAATAATAACACTGAATGTCAATGGACTGAATGCTCCAGTCAAATGACACAGGGTAGCAGAATGGATAAAAAACCAAAACCCATCTATTTGCTGTCTACAAGAGACTCACCTTAGACCTGAAGACACCTTCAGATTGAAAGTAAGGGGATGGAGAAATATCTACCATGCGACTGGACGCCAAAAGAAAGCTGGAGTAGCCATACTTACATCAGATAAACTGGACTTTAAAGTAAAGGCAGTAACAAAAGATGAAGAAGGACATTATATAATAATTACAGGGTCTCTACATCAAGAAGAGCTAACAATTATAAACATCTATGCGCCAAATTCGGGAGCACCCAAATACATAAAACAATTAATCACAAACAGAAGCAATCGTATTGATAACAATGTGCTAATTGCAGGGGGCTTTAATACCCCACTTACAACAATGGATAGGTCAGCCAGACAAAAAAATCACTAAAGAAACAATAGACCTGAATGGCACACTGGAGCAGATAGATTTAACAGATATATTTAGAACTCTGCATCCTGACGCTAGGGAATTCACTTTCTTCTCGAGTGTGCATGGCACATTCTCCAAGACTGATCACATACTGGGTCATAAAACAGCCCTCCATAAATACAAACGAATTGAGATCATACCATGCACACTTTCAGATCACAATGCCATGAAACTTGAAATCAACGACAGGAAAAAGTCTGGAAAACCTCCAAAAATGTGGTGGTTAAAAACCACCCTACTGAAAAATGACTGGGCAAACCAGGCAATTAGAGAGGAAATTAAAAAATATATGGAGATGAATGAAAATGAGAATACAACAATTCAAACTCTCTGGGATGCAGCAAAGGCAGTCTTAAGAGGAAAGTTCATTGCAATCCAGGCCTACCTCAACAAATTAGAAAAAGCACAAACTCAAAACCTAACAGAGCACCTAAGGAAACTAGAAAGGGAGCAGCAAGAATACCCATACCCAGCAAAAGAAAAGAAATAGTAAAGATCAGAGCAGAATTAAACAAGATAGAATCCGCAAAAACAACCGAACAGATCAATGAAACCAAGAGTTGGTTTTTTGAAAAAATAAACAAAATTGATAAACCTCTAGCCAGGCTCCTCAGAAAAAGAGAGAACATGCAAATAGACAAAATCATGAAGGAAAATGGATCTATTACAACAGATCCCTCAGAAATACAAGCAATCATCAGAGATTACTATGAAAAATTATATGCCAACAAACTGGACAATCTAGAAGAAATGGACAAATTCCTAAACACACATGCACTACCAAAATTCAAACGGGAAGAGGTAGAAAATCTGAACAGACCCATAACCAGTGGAGAAATCGAATCCGTTATCAAAAATCTCCCAACAAATAAAAGCCCAGGGCCGGACGGATTCCCAGGGGAATTCTACCAGATATTTAAAGCAGAGTTAACGCCAATCCTTCTTAAGCTATTCCAAAAAATAGAAATGGAAGGAAGACTACCGGATTCATTCTACAAAGCATATATCACTTTGATTCCCAAGCCAGGCAGAGACCCAACAAAAAAAGAGAACTACAGGCCAATATCCTTAATGAATACAGATGCAAAAATACTCAACAAGATACTAGCAAATCGAATTCAACAGCATATAAAATTATCCATTATGATCAAGTGGGATTTATTCCTCGGATACAAGGCTTGTTCAATATTCGCAAATCCATTAATGTGATGCATCACATTAACAGAACAAAAGAAAAAAGTCATATGATCCTGTCTATAGATGCAGAAAAAGCATTTGACAAAATACAACATCTCTTCTTAATAAAAACCCTCAAGAAAGTCGGGATAGAAGGAACTTACTTAAACATCATAAAAGCCATTTATGAAAAGCCCACAGCCAATGTTATGCTCAATGGGGAAAAACTGAGAGCTTTCCCCCTGAAATCAGGGACACTACAGGGATGTCTACTCTCACCGCTGTTGTTTAACAGAGTGCTGGAAGTCCTTGCATCAGCAATCAGACAACAAAAGGAAATAAAAGGCATCAGAATCGGCAAAGAAGAAGTCAAACTTTCCCTTTTCGCAGATGACATGATACTCTACATGGAAAACCCGATCAACTCCACCAGAAGCCTTCTAGAACTGATCAATGAATTCAGTGAAGTTGCAGGGTACAAAGTCAATGTACAGAAATCAGTTGCATTCTTACATACCAAAAATGAAGCAACGGAAAGAGAAATCAAGAAACAGATCCCATTCACAATTGCACGAAAAACCATAAAATACCTAGGAATAAACCTAACCAAAGATGTAAAAGACCTGTATGCTGAAAACTATAAAAGACTTATGAAGGAAATCAAAGAAGACACAAAGAAATGGACAAACATTCTGTGCCATGGATCGGAAGAATAAACATTGTTAAAATGTCATTATTACCCAAAGCAATTTACACATTCAATGCAATCCCCATCAAAGTTGCACCAGAATTCTTCTCAAAGCTAGAACAAACTATCTTAAAATTCGTATGGAACCACAAAAAAAACCCCAAATAGCCAAAGAAATATTGAAGAAGAAAACCAAAACAGGGGACATCAAAATCCCAGACTTTAGCCTCTACTACAAAGCTGTCATCATCAAGACAGTATGGTATTGGCACAAAAACAGACACATGGACCAATGGAAAAGAATAGAGAACCCAGAACTGGACCCACAAGTGTATGGCCAATTCATCTTTGACAAAGCAGGAAAGAGTATCCAATGGAAAAAAGACAGCCTCTTCAACCCATAGTGTTGGGAGAGCTGGACAACATGTAGAAAAATGAAATTAGACCACTTTCTTACACCATTCACAAAAATAAACTCAAAATGGATAAAAGATCTGAATGTGAGATAGGAAACCATAAAAACCCTTGAGAACAAAGCAGTTGAAATAACCTCCTAGACCTCAATCACGGCAATTTCTTCCTCAACACATCCCCAGAGGCAAGGGATTCAAGAAAAAATGAACTACTGGGACCTCATCAAGATAAAAAGCTTCTGCAAGGCAAAGGAAACAAAAAAAACTAACAGGCAACTGACAGAATGGGAAAAGATAGTGGCAAATGGCATATCAGATAAAAGGCTAGTATCCAAAATATACAAGGACCTCACTAAACTCCATACACGAAAAACGAATAATCCAGTGAAGAAATGGGCAGAAGACCTGAACAGATACTTCTCCAAAGAGGACATCCAGATGGCCTACAGGCACATGAAACGATGCTCAGCGTCACTCAGCATCAAGGAAATACAAATCAAAACCACACTGAGATACCACCTCACACAGGTCAGAGTCGCTAAAATGAACAAATCAAGTGAATATAGATGCTGGCGAGGGTGTGGAGAGACGGGCACCCTCCTACACTGCTGGTGGGAATGTAAACTGGTGCAGCCGCTCTGGAAAACAGTGTGGAGGCTCCTCAAAAAACTATCCATAGAACTCCCCTATGACCCAGCAATAGCACTGCTGGGGATTTACCCAAAGGATACAGAAGTGCTGATACATAGGGGCACATGTACCCCAATGTTCATAGCGGCACTTTCTACAATAGCCAAATCATGGAAAGAGCCTAAAATGTCCATCACCTGATGAATGGACCAAGAAGATGTGATACACACACACACACACACACACACACACACACACACACACAATGGAGTACTACATGGCAATGAGGAAGAATGAAATCTGGCCATTTGTAACAAAGTGGATGGACCTCGAGGGTGTCATGCTAAGCGAAATAAGTCAGGCAGAGAAGGACAGATACCATCTGTTTGCACTCATAGGTCTAACAGGGGACCATGGGGAGAGGAAAGGGGAAAGAGAACTGGGGAGAGTGAGGGACACAAATCATGAAAGACTACTGAATCCTGAAAAGGAACCATGGACTGAAGGGGAAGGGGGAGGGGGAGGGAAGGAAGGGGGTGATGGTCATGGTGGGGGGCACCTGTGGGGAGAAGCAGTGGGTGTTACATAGAAACCAATTTGAAAATAAACTATTTAAAAAAAATCACGATCTTACCTAAGTGGCATTTCCGCTAAGGTCAGGACCTGGTGGATGCCCACTAGCCCTCTATGTTCAACACCCTTACCAGAAGTATTAGCCAATGTAACTGAATGAAAGGAAACAGAGGTACGAAAATCAGAAGTCGTAAATCTAGCTCTATGTGATTATATGGTAGCATGCCTGGAAAACCCTACAGAATCAATAAATTTGAATAATGAAAGAATTCAGTAGAGTAGCAGAATATAAAATTGGTATACAGACACCAAGAGCCTTCCTCCTCACGGACAATAAGCGGAACATAAAGCAGCAGTGAAACCCAACTTACAACAGCAACAAAGAAAATCAGACACTTGGGAATAAAAAACTAGTTCTATGCAAAATGTCTACAAGGAAAGAGTTTAAACCCTCCTGTAGACACAAAAGTACACATGAACAAAAAAGGTCCCACTTACAGAGTCTGACTCAAAAGCATGAAAGGGTAGTTGATTTATAAATTCGCCACAATCTCAAAAACATGCTGTTTTTAAGCAGCTAACCAAGTTGGTGTTCAAGTTCACACACACAAAATAGCAATAGCTATGGAATGCTGAAAAGGAAAAGCTGCAGGCAGACTGGCCCAATGAGAGGCAAAAAGCCTGTTCAGATTTACAACAGCACAGGTCTGCAGTGTGACAGACAGACCTGAGGGACAGAACAGAGGTCTAGAAGCAGACCTGGGCACACACGGAGATACGGAATATAGGACAAAGATAACTTCTCAGATCACCAAGTCAAAGATGGACTGCTAAATAATTTCAAGAAGCCAAACAATGGGGAAGCCATCTGAAAAAATCCACATATCACACCATGCATGACAATAAAGTATAAATGGATCAGAGAACTGAATATAAACAATTAAACCATGGTAGTACCAGAAGAAAGCGGGCAAATTCTTATACAACCAAGGCACAAAGATCTTCTGTGACCCCAAATCTAAAGGCAGTGCAAAACTGATGAATGTGACTATATAAAATTAAGATATTTCACAAGGCAATAAGCACCAGAAGCAAAGTCAAGAAATGACTGTAAGCAATCCGCTTTGTGAGGCCGCCATCCCACCTCTCCCTGGGCACCCCGGCATCCAGTGCACACCTCTGGCCGGGCAGGAACTGCCCTACACTCTAACGTGTCTCCTATCAGACCAGCAAGCCTCAACCTTGACTGCACAGCGGAGTCACGGGGAAAGCACAGGTCTCCTGGCAAGGCTGCAGGGAGCCTCCCTCCCCTTTCTGCCCCGCAAAACCCCAGTGGAGGGCGCAGAAACAGGTACCTGGGCTCCGATAGAGGCTTTTGGGCAGAGTAGGCGAGTGAGCGTCTATCAACCCCACGATCTTCATGTGTCCATACTGCTTGGCCAGCATCCGGGCTGTGGCTCCACTGTGGTCTCTCATGTCCACTCTGACTCCCTGTGAAAGTTCAGAAAGAAACAAGCACTAGGAACCTGCCCTGGAAAGCACCCTCACTTCCCTGGATGAGGACTCTAGACCCCAGCCAACGAGCGCACCAGCTTCTCACCACCCTGGAAAGGTCTTGCCCTGGGCCCTCAACAACCCCACATCTGTAGAAGAAAGAGGAGAAGGCACCTTAAGGACAGGATGGAGGGCACTGGGGAAGGGTTCGCTGGCAGCAGTGTAGCCACCAGAGAGCCCCAGCAGCTCCCCAGCCTCATTCTTGGGCTTTCCGAGCCACGCAGGCAGGTGCTTAAGGGAGAGGCGGGCATGTGCCCCAGGTGGGAAAGGGCACATCCACACGGGCAAGGGCACACTGCAGGCACTGGAGACAGAGCCTGGCCTTCACCCTTTGAATATGGGCATGTCAGACTCACTCCACTTCTCTTCACACAGAAAAAACTGCAGACAACAGCTTCACTAGGGAAGGAGCTTTTAAAAGTCATAACCACAACAGCACCATCCTTCTGAAGTAAAGTCTGGGAATTTTTATCCCAAGTCCTAAAATGTAACTTCTCGTCTTTGCACAACTGAGTCCACTCCTGGGACTCTCTCCTAAGGAAATTACCCCAAACAGAGAAAGTGTGTATGACACAGGGGTTTGGTACAACATATTTGCAGTAACAAAAACCCAAAGATAGTGTAAATGGGGAGGAGTCAGCTCTGTTACAGCCATAAATGCTGGTAGTCACAAATAGTTGGTACAGCCAAGTTCTTGAAAAAACCGTAGTGTATCTTTACAACATACAAGGTATAAGGTGTCCGTATGAAGAAGAGAAGACGACAGGGACACAGTGGGGATACAGCCATGTGAAGACAGAGGCAGGGACTGGAATGATACATCTACAAGCCAAGAAACACCAGGAACCACCAGAAGTTCAGAGAGAAAAGGAAGCATTCCTCCCCAAAGCCTTCGGAGGGCGTGTGGCCCTGCTGACACCCTGATCCTGGACTTCTGGCATCCCTAACTGTGAGAAAACAAGTTTCTGTGTTTTAAGCCCCCCAGGTTTATGGTAAATTGTTAACAGCAGCCGCAGGAAACAAATACACCGTTACTGTGTGAATGGTTAAATGAATTAAGGCATATCAATATTATTAAGTACTGGATCAGAAAGAATGAGGCAGGTTTCTCTGCACTGATGTGAAAGTAAGTTCGTGATATTTTGCTAACATTCAAAAACGCACTGCAGAAGTCTATGTATCCCATTTATGTAGCAGGACTCTGCTTATGTAGAAATCTGGTCATAGTTATTAACACTCTGGGATGGAGAAGTGTAAGAAAACTACATAGGCTTTTTTTAATGCATATTCCTAAAACTTTCATTGACTTTCCTCTAAGTTTTATGGTTTGGCTTTTTTAAAAACCTATAGGTTATAATATTTTCATTTATATATCCATACACACACACACACGCACGCACACGCACATATTTGAAAGAAAGAGAGAGCACAAGCTCGAGCGCACAAGTGGGGGAGGGGTGCAGAGAGAGAGACACACACAATCGGAAGCAGGCTCTATGCTGTCAGCACAGAGCCCAATGCAGGGCTCGAACCCACCAACTGTGAGATCACGATCAGAGCCAAAGGTGAAGGCCCAACTGACTGACCTGCCCACTCCCCCATATATTTTTTAAAATCATGAAAATAGAGGGGTATCTAGGTGGCTCAGCCACTTGACTGTCTGACTCTTGACTCTCTCTCTCTCTGCCCCTCTCTTGCATGCTCTCTCTCTCTCTCAAAATAAATAAGTAAACTTAAGAAAAAATCATGAGACATGGGGCGCCTGGGTGGCTCAGTCGGTTAAGCCTCCGACTTCGGCTCAGGTCAGATCTCACGTTTGTGGGTTCGAGCCCCGCGTTGGGCTCTGTGCTGACAGCTAGCTCAGAGCCTGGGGCCTGCTTCCAGTTCTGTGTCTCCTTCTCTCTCTGCCCCTCCCCCTCTCATGCTCTGTCTCTGTATCAAAAATAAATAAAACATTAAAAAAAATTTTTTAATAAAAAAAAAATCATGAAAACATACACCTTATACAGGGATACCTCAGAGATACTGCAGGTGCTGTTCCAGACTGCTTCAAGAAAGTATCGCCACAAACCAAGTCAAGGGAATTTTTTGGTTTCCCAGTGCATCTAAAAGTTATATTTACACTGTATGGTAGTCTATCGTGTGTGCAACAGCATTATATCTAAATAACAATGCAGGGGCGCCTAGGTGGCTCAGCTGGTTAAGAGTTGGACTCTTGAGGGGCACCTGGGTGGCTCCGTCGGTTGGGCGGCCGACTTCAGCTCAGGTCATCATCTTGTGATTCGTGAGTTCAAGCCCCACGTTGGGCTCTCGACTGACTGCTTGGAGCCTGAATCCTGCTTCAGAGTCTGTGTCTCCTTCTCTCTGCCCTTCCCAGCTCACGCTATGTCTCTCTCTCAAAACTAAAATAAACATTAAAAAAAAAGTAAAAAAAAAAAAAAAGAGTTGGACACCTGATTTTGGTTCTGGTCACGATCTCACAGTTGTGAGATTGAGCCCCCAGTGGGGCTCTGCAGTGGGCATGGAGCCTAAGATTCTCTCTCTCCTGCTCCCTCTGCTCCTCCACCAGTGCTCTGTCTCTCTGAAAACAAAACAAAACAAAATGTATATACCTGAATTTAAAAATATTTTATTGGGAGGGGCGCCAGGGTGGCTCAGTTAAGCATCTGAGTTTGGCTCAGGTCATGATCTCACAGTTTGTGGGTTCAAGCCCCATGTCAGGCTCTGTGCTGACAGCTCAGAGCCTGGAGCCTGCTTCGGATTCTGTGTCTCCCTCTCTCTCTACCCCTCCCCTGTTTGCGCTCTGTCACTCTCTCTTTCTCTCTCTCAAATATAAGTAAACATGGAAAAAAGAAAAAAAGAAGGGTCCATGATACAAAGTTGTATCTACATTATAATAGCAGCGAAACAAGACAAAATAAAAACACATACAGATAACACCACCAGAAGCTAAGTGTGCCCAAACTGTTAATATTATTTCTAAACAGTAGGATAAGGGGGTTTCCCCATCTTCCTAATCCTCTGTATTTTCTAAATTCATACTCAAGGGGCGCCTGGGTAACTCAGTTGGTCAAGCATCTGGCTTTGGCTCAGGTCATGATCTCACAGTTCGTGGGTTCGAGCTCTGCATCAGGCTCTGTGCTGACAGCTAGCTCAGAGCCTGGAGCCTGCTTCTGGTTCTGTATCTCCCTCTCTGTCTGACCCTCCCCTGCTCCAATGGTCTCTTTCTGTCTCTCAAAAATAAATAAAAAACATAGTTAAAAAAATTCATACTCATGAGCATGCTTACTTTAAAAGTACAAAAGACAAGTTTTCCATTTTAAAAGCTTCGATCGGGGCACCTGGGTGGCTCAGTTGGTTAGGTGTCCGACTTCAGCTCAGGTCATGATCTCTCGGTCTGTGAGTTCAAGCCCCGTGTTGGACTCTTTGCTGACAGCTCGGAGCCTGGAGCCTGCTTCAGATTCTGTGTCTCCCTCTCTCTCCGTGGCTCACCTGCTCACACCCTGTTTCTATCTCTCAAAAATGAATAAATGTTTTAAAAAAATAAAACAAAAAAGCTTCCACCAAGCAGCCGGGTATCTGATGGAGAAACCACTGGGGCTCAGTGCTCTGGGGGACAAACCAGCAAACGTTAAACGTGCAAACACTTCTGACCCAGGAATTAATTTAGCCTCAGGAAATAATTAAGGACATACACTAACATTTAGGATGTCCCCCATCAGCATTCAGCATGGTCAAAACCGTGAAGAACCTAAAATCAGGAATCAGTGAACTAAGTGAGATCTATAAAGTGGAACACCAGTCTCCCATTTATATGACAGGTCCAAATGTATGTATCTATATGGACGGGGGGGCACAAGACATAGTTAGAAGGAGAAAAAAAAAAGCATACTACAAAACATTTGTATAATGGTACTCCACTTTAACTTAAAATATTTATTTAAAAAAACAGGAGGGGGCAACTGGGCGGCTCAGTTGGTTAAGTGTCCAAACTTCAGCTAAAGTCATAATCTCACAGTTCATGAGTTTGAGCCCTGCAACGGCTCTATGCTAACAGGGCAGAGTCTGCTTGGAATTCTAGCTCTTTCAAAGATAAACTTACAGGGGCACCTGGGTGGCTCAGTCGGTTAAGCATCTGACTTCAGCTCAGGTCATGATCTCACAATCTGTGGGTTCGAGCCCCACGTCAGACTCTATGCTGCCAGCTCAGAGCCTGGAGCCTGCTTCAGAATCTGTGTCTCCCTTTCTCTCTGCTCCTCCCCCACTCATACACTCTCTGTCTCTCAAGAATAAATAAAAAATTTAAAAAAAAAAAGATAAACTTACAAAAAAAGTCAGGGTGCTCAATGAGTTATTAACATATGTGGTATCTGAGTGATGGGATTATGAATAATTTTGGAATTCTTTTGCCTCACTGTACTAATTCTTTTCTAGCAGGTATGTATCACTGTACAATAAACATTTATTTATGGACTCTTCTGCCCTATTTGAAAAGCCATAATCATGGGGCGCCTGGGAGGCTCAGTCAGTTAAGCGTCCAACTTCGGTTCAGGTCATGATCATGGGTTCGAGCCCCGCGTCAGGCTCTGTGCTGACAGCTCAGAGCCTGGAGCCTGCTTCCGATTTTCTGACTCCTTCTCTCTCTGACCCTCCCCTGTTCACGCTGTCTCTCTCTCAAAAATAAATAAAAACATTAAAAAAAAAGAAAAGAAAAGAAAACCCATAATCAACTGACAGGCTTGGGTGAGCCGAGTATAAGAGGTGATTATCACACGTCCTCTGGTAGGACAAAACTGCATCTTACACGACCCTAAATGACTTTTACTTCCTATAATTTCCTACTTTCAAGAGCTCTGATTAGAAATCAGCTATGAAACCTTCAGCCTTCAAAGATCATTTCTAGACGGGTGTGGAAGTGCAAACAGAATGAAGGTAGCCAAAAGGCACAAATTTCCAGCTATAAGAAATTTACGATGACTGCAGGGACACTGCGACATGATGTATATGGAGGCTGTGGCAAGTCGATCCTGAGTTCCCCTCACAAGCCAACAGTCTGTGTCTACACCGCACACCCGACACTTATCAGGGGTGTGTGAGTTCTACCCAATAAACCTGGCGGAGGGGAAGAGGGAGAATTTCTAGTTTCACTTTGACAGAAAGAACCCAAACATTTCAACCAAAACAAACAAAACCATCTTTACTATAGGGTTTCAACTATCATCTGTTTTTAAGCCTGGAAGACTTCAACCTCAGATTATAGTAAAAGGAAAAAAGCAGACACGCTACTCCTTAGTGAGTAAATGCGGAAGAAAACAGAACCGAGAACAAGGTCCCTGAGGTAAGGGAAGAAAATACTAAAATTTATTTGTCCTTTACATTTTGAGGGGTTTTCTTCCTATCTTATAATGTACGTATGACTAGAGAAGTACATGATCAAAACTCACTCTGACAAGAAAACGCAATCAAAGCTTTGTCGTCCGCCGTCTAAGAGGACGGCCCGCACGCTTGTCCCACGGAAGCCAGCATCAGCTCAGCTCTCTCCCTTAAAAGGCCTCATCCTGCCCAGAGCCTCCTGCCTCGATGCAGCTGTGAGAGTCTGGCCCTCCCAGGAGGAAGGGGAAAGGGGCTACAGCCCTCTCCTGCCCTCACAGAGCACGGGGTGCCCAGCCACACGGCTCCCTGAGATCTCACCATGACCAGCGGGAGGAAGTCCGCGGGGAGGGAGGCGCAGGGGAGCACCTGTGCAGGGCCAGCCGCGAGGCCTCCCCAGCAGAGGAGCAGCCTGGCCCGTCAGTCAGCTCCACCTTCCCAGCTGTGCCCACCCCTGCCCCCACTGCAGCCAGAGAGCAAGATGGTGAACTGACCAGCACCTTCTATTCCTGATTATGCTCTAAAGGGAGAACTCACAGTTGATTTCCTGAGTTTGATCGTAGTATGTGATTATGAAAGACAAAACTATTTCTAATACATGCTGAAGTACTGTGAGGGAAAAGGGCATTATGTTTTCAACTTACTTTCAAGTGGTTCTAATAAGACAATACGTATATAAAGAAAGACTGATAAAGAAAAGTAGATGAAATGTTAATATTGGGAAATCTAATGAAGGTATGCAAATTCTTAGTATTATTTTGACATTTAAGTCCGAAATTATTTCAAAATTTAACAACTTTTTAAAATTTCCAAAAGAAACCCAATCCAGTTTGTTGCCCCTCAATGCAAGTTGCCCACGACACACGATCTCACACCCAGCTGGGGAATAAAGGGACCAAATGAGGGGCATGATCTGCATGGTAGATAAATTATCTAAAGTCTCTGATTTTCCAACATGTTTCCCACCTAAAAAAATATGAATGTCTCATGACTTACAGTTCCACCTATTTAAAATCAAACTCTACACCCGGAAGCAGAGGTTATGCTTCTTACAGGCTTGAGCTCATACTCCTCTATTCTTGACCCTAGGCTAGGTCCTAAGACTGCCTAGTCCATATAAGTGGAATTACCTTCAAAGAATAATTATTCGCAGAAAAGAAAGCCCAAATGGCTGATAAACATACGAAACGATGCTCAACCTCACCAGAAATCAGAGAAAGGCAAAAAGCAATAGGAGCCAGTTCATCTGATAGCAGGTACCAAGTGCTACTGGGGGTGTGGGCGACGGGAGCTACAACGACCAGACGTCAATCAGGAAAGTCAGGCAATACTGCCTGGTGACGAGTCCGCCACCTGAGAAGACAGGTCAAAAATGAGAACCACAGCCCTGTCAGGACTAGCGAAGTGGAGACAACTTAAATGTCCACTAAGAAAGGATAAACATACTCATACGTTCAATACACACGGAGCTGTCAAAGCGAATGAACGAGACCTCCAGGTAGCAGAGTACCTTCGCTGAGTGACACTTACCAGGCTGCCATGTTACTTACATGTATCTTTAAAATATATAAAACCACCTGTGCATCCCTTAAGGTCACAAATTGGGTGATGAAAATATAAACTCAGGGACAGGAAAGGTTCAGACCAACATCTGGATAGAGGTCACCTTGGATCATGTGGGTTGGATCAGATTTATCTTCTGTATTTCCTGTATGTTCAAAGTACTTCAAGGGGCTCCTGAGTGGCTCAGTCGGTTAAGCATACGACTCTTGATTTCAGCTCAGGTCTTGATCTAACAGCTGTGGGATCTGTGCTGAGCGCAGAGCCTGCTTAGGATTCTCTGTCCCCCTCTCTCTCTGCCCCTCCCCCACTTGTGCTCTCTCTCTCTCTAAATAAACATTAAAAAAAAAAAAGAGGGGCGCCTGGGTGGCCCAGTCAGTTAAGTGTCCAACTTCAGCTCAGGTCATGATCTCATGGTGTGGGTTCAAGCCCCGAGTCGGGCTCTGTGCTGACGGCTCAGAGCCTGGAGCCTGCTTCAGATTCTGTGTCTCCCTCTCTCTCTCTGCCCCTCTTCTGCTCACACCCTGCACTCTGTCTCTCAAAATAAAATAAAGATATAAAAAAAATTTTTTTAATAAAAAATTTAAAAAAAGAAAGAAAGAAAAGAAGGGTGCCTGGGTGCCTCAGTTGGTTAAGTGTCCAATTTCAGCTCAGGTCATGATCTCACGGTTGGTGGATTCAACCCCCATACCTGGCTCTGTGCTGACCATGCAAAGCCTGGAACCTGCTTCAGATCCTGTGTCTCCTTCTCTCTCTGCCCCTCCCCCACTCACACATTGTCTCTCTCACTCTCAAAAATAATCAAAATTTAAGGTTCATAACTCTTGCTCCTGCGGAGACAGTGTAAGTGGGTACAGTTTGTTCTTCCGATAGCAAGTGGGCAACACCTATGTTAAGACTGTACTTACGTTCCACGCGAAATTCTACCTTTAGTACCCAACCGGACAGAGGTGGTCACACATGTGTGCAGAGATGCACGTGCAGAAAGTCTCCACGGCACTGTGTGTGACAGCAAACTACTGGCAACGACCTAATTCTATCCACAGACCACTGTTAAATCTCTGATCCATCCCTACAAGGGCGGGCTGTGCCGCCATGAAAAAGAGAGAGAGAAGAGAGCTTAACACACACTAATACAGAACAATCTCTCAGTTACAAAAAGAAAAAAAGCCAGCTGACAAGCAGCTGCGGGGAGAGAACAGGAGACTGAGGCAGAGGGGGAGGAAGGCTCCCTGTACCCTCATCTCATGTAATGTAATGTACTGTCCCCAAATTCTTTTTCCTTTTCTTTTTTTTTTTAAGCTTTGACGGCTTTTTTAAAAATTTTTTTCCTGTTTTTTATTTATTTTTGAGAGGCAGAAAGAGACAGCATAAGCAAGGGAGGGTCAGAGAGAGAGGGAGACACAGAATCAGAAGCAGGCTCCAGGCTCTGAGCTAGCTGTCAGCACAGAGCCCGACATGGGGCTCGAACCCATGAACCGTGAGATCATGTCCTGAGCCAAAGTCAGACGCGTAACTGACTGAGCCACCCAGGCGCGCCCCCCCCAAATTCTTTTTCAAAGAAAAACAACATATTTACATTTAATTATGTTCAAGTTGCTACCAATGAGTAAGTAAAACACAAACTATCCAATAAACTGGGCCCCCAAAATAGAGAAAACTCATAAAAGAAACACAAATGGCCAATAAACACATCTTTAAATGTTCAACCTCACTAAAAAGTACACCCAAATGAGATGCCACGTTTCTCCCACCACATTGGCAAAAACT
Source organism: Mungos mungo (assembly GCA_004023785.1). NCBI lineage: Eukaryota > Metazoa > Chordata > Mammalia > Carnivora > Herpestidae > Mungos > Mungos mungo. The sequence goes on from PISW01002252.1 coordinate 128,358, forward strand.
TAAGACGAGTAACTTCCAGAGCTGGTGGAGACGCGAGGAAGTGTGCACCTGCGCATATTACCGGTGGGGAGGCAACCCAGACGGCGTTTTCGGCGGGCATTTGGGAGGACTTCTATTTCTCCTGCTGGACTTTTCCAACAACTTTATTAAGATACCATGCAATTCAGCCACTTATGGCGTATAATTCAGAGGCATGCAGCCATCATCACAATTTCAGAACATCTTCCGCACCCTGAAGTGATCCTGTACCCCTCAACCAGTACCCTCTCCACAGTATTCCCGTCTCTCATCACCCCTTCCCACCCCTGCTGCTGGCCCTAGGCCACCATTAATCCACTTTCTTTCTCTACAGACTTGCTTGTTCAGGACACTTCAAATATAAACAATCATACAATATGTGGTCCTTCGTGTCTGGCCTGTCACAAGCTTAATATTTTCAAGGAGCATCCATGTTGTAAGAGGTGTAGAACTTCACTCCTTCTTATGGCTGAGAAACATTCCGTTGTGTGGAGAGACCACAATTTACTTATCCATTCATCAGCTGGTGGACATGCGGAGTTCCATCTTTTGGTTACTGCGAATAACACTGCCAGGGAGATTATGTTTAAGTGTTTGCATGGACCTGTTTTCAATTCTCTGGGGTAGATTCCTGAGAGAGTGGCTTTATGTTTAACTGTTTGAGAAACTGCCAGACTGTTTTCCAAACAGGCTCCACCATTTTACATTCCTGTCAGCGGTGTGTGAGGCTTCCAACTGTCCACATCCTCACCCACCCTGATTACTCTCTTTTTACGTTACAGACAAACCAGTAGTTTTGATTTACAATTTGATGTGTGAGCTGGGGCGCATGGGTGGCTCAGTAGGTTGAGCTTCTGCCTTTGGCTCAGATCATTATCTCATGGTTCTTGAGTTCAAGTCCCACATCAGGCTTGCTGCTGTCAGTGCAGAGCCAGCTTCAGATCCTTTGTCCCCATCTTTCTCTACCCCTCCCCCGCTCGCACTCTCTCAAAAAACATTAAAAAAAAATTAACATGTGAGCACCAGCAATCCCTCCTACAGAAATACCTGCGGGCACACCGATGTTCCCTGTACAGAGTTGGTCTCCGGAGCACTGTTCATAACTGTAAAATGTAAGGAGCCTAAACCTCAACTACTACAGAACTGATTATTACACCCATGCATTCTGTAGAAAGAAAAAAAATGCTGCACATTAAGTGATCTTCTAAAAGCTGCAGAGTCAATCTACAGTAGACTCCCACGCCGCTCAAAACGCAACGCACTGGGTTTGTACTTGTCTACAGGTACGCCTTCCCAAGCAGAGGAGTCCGGGGCTGTCTCAAACCCAGTGGGCGTGTTGGGGAGAAGCAGGGGGTGGTTGAAAAGGGAGGAAGATCTTAGCGTTCTTACTCTAATATTTTTAAGTAACGGGATAAGTTATTTACTTTTTAAAATATCTTTTCCACAGTTTTGAAATAACAGCATTTTCCAATTTATTACAGGAATAGGTGTCTATTTTTACTCACCACTGTACCCGAGTGCCACACAATACTTGGCCTCAACAGATACAATGAAAATATGCTCGATAAATAGAAAGCAGCTTTTTCTGTGCAGCAGAAAATCCTGTTTAGCTTGTACTTCAAGGACAGGATTCCTTACCTGCGGTGACTCAAGTGTAAGCTAATAAACAGGGTCACTTACATGATTGAGAAAATACTGCACAATTATCTCGTGGCCAGCGGCGGCTGCTTCCATCAAAGGAGTGAATCCATATATCGGTTCCCTACAAGACAGAGGCCACGGACAATGAGCGGAAAGAAGTGCGCCACGCAGGAGATTCCCGGCTGCAGACAAAACCACGCGGGGGCAGGTCACCTCCCAAGCACACAGGTCTCCCTCTCACCAGAACCAACAGGGAGACCTGAGAAAAGTTCACGTCGACACATCAGCCTCATAGATTCTTCTGGGTCTACCCCCAGCTCTAGTCTTTTTTCCTAAAGACAGTGTCTCCCAATCAACACTCCTCTTTTTTTAAGTTTTTTTTTTTTTTTTTTTGAGAGAGACAGAGAGAGAAAAAGAGAAGGGCACTTGGGTGGCTCAGTCAGTCAAGCATCCGACTCTTGGTTTCAGCTCAGGTCATGATTTCATGGTTTTGTGAGTTTAAGTCCCGTGCTGGGCTTTGTGCTGGCAGCACAGAGCCTGCTTGGGATTTTCTGTCTCTCTCTTTCTCAAAATAAATAATTAAACTTTAAAAATCAGAAAAAAAAAAAGAGGGTGACAGAGAGCAGGGGAGGGGCAGAGAGAGACTTGTAAGCAAGCTCCAGGCCACCAAGCCCAGAGCCCAACATGGGTCTCAGTCCACGACTGTGAGACCATGACCTGAGCCAACACCAAGAGCTGGACGCCTAGCTGAATGAGCCCCCCAGGTGCCCCCGATAATCTCTCCTAAGCTGCTCCACCTGCCATCTCTTAAATTTCCATTTTAATTACAAGCAAAAAGCAACTGTCGCCCTTCACTGCACACAGAAAGCCGGCGTCTCCCTTCCACCTATCCAAATCCCACGTCTTGAGTTCAACGCCTTCCAGGAATCCTGCCAAAACCTCCAGGACTAATCATCTACCTTGTCCTGACTTTGCCTAGTATCTGATGCTTATTTTTGTGTTTGCTTACAATTTGCTCAGCACTGCCTACAGATGCCTTCTGTCCCTCACTTCCCTTCACGCTGGTCCTCATCCATTTTAAGATACACCGTTTTTGCATTTTAACACCTCTGAAGCCAGAATGCATCGTAAAATCAACAGGCAAGTGGCATACGAAGCAGTGGTGGGTGTATGTGGTAAGAACTGGCTTCGGCCAGGCGGGTCCGGGGCTGGGACTTGCTGCGCTGAAAGGGGATCATCACTGCAACATGCTTTAGGTGACAGCACCCCTTCCAACTTATAAAACTCACGACCGCTTTCAAGGCATTGCCTCACCCGACACAGACAAAAAGGAAAAAGGAATTAGCATGTAATGCGTGTCAACTGAGTGCCATTCACAATGCCAGACCCCTGATGTATGGCAGAACATGTAATTCTTCTGACAACTCCATGACAGTTTTGAGGCTCAGGGTAGGTGGCCCAGTTAAGCGTCTGACTTCAGCTCAGGTCAAGATCTCATGGTTTGCAAGTTCAGGCCCACTTCAGGCTCCCTGCTATCAGCACAGAGCCCATTTCAGATCCTATGTCCGCTCTGCCCCTTACCTGCTTGTGCTCTTTCTCTCAAATATAAATAGAGAGAGAGAGAGAGAGAGAGAGAACAAAACTCAGAGCACTTAAAGTGCTGTACCCAGTGTCCCCTGGCAGATGCAGGAAACAGCTAGGCCTGTCCTCAAGCTCCCCACGCCTGGCCAGGACTGTCCCCTCTGCCCAAGGCAGGGGCTACTCTGCTCTCCAGCCTGTGGCTGCCGCCCCAGCTGCCCTCCTCAGGGCGACCGCCAAAGACCTGATAATCACCTCACATTGGCATTCGCTCCACTGTCCAAGAGGAACTTGACCATCTGCTGGTGCCCAGCGCTGGTGCAGTGGAAGAGGGCAGTCCAGCCTTGAATGTCCTTCATTTCCAGCTCGGCACCTTGCTTCAAGAGAACACAGAACGCTCGTTACAGCCTCAGCTCCACTGCGTGGGGCGGGTGCCCTCCGGGCCGTCATACTGCAAGAATCGGATGCACATGCACACCATGGCCTGCGGTGGTTCACGTCTCTGCCAGAGCCGGGAGCCCCTCACGTTTCTGGGCCTGAGTCCCCTCGGAGCTCACCTGGAGGAGAAAGTAGGCGATGCTTTCGTTGCCACAGCTGGAAGCCAGCATCAGCGGAGTCTGCCCTTCCGGGGTCGGCACATTCACACTCACCCCCGCCTCGAGCAGCAGGTGCACGATGGTATCGTGTCCAATGTAGGAGGCGTACATCAGCGGGGTCCAGCCACCACCATTCTTCTTATTCAGATCTAACTCTCTCCTAAACAAACGCAAGATATGCTAGACATGTCCCTCCATCTCACAGGTGAGGTTTACCAAAGCCAGCGGCCAGGCGGGGCCCAGACAAAGAGCGGGAAGGACAGCCACGAAGCAGAAGTTATTTGCCACCCTGGACACCACGGGGGAGGGGAGGCAGGCGGGGGGGATAGGTTTGCCGCACAGCTGCCTCCGGAAACCCGCAGGACCGGCTTACTCCTCAACTGCACATTCTCATCGGCCCCTCCCCTATCCCAAGGCCAGCGATTCTCTTCTTTCCTACCCCCAGCAACACAGATGGTTCTCAACGGGGGGGGATTTTGCCCCGTAGGACACATTTGGCCAAGTCTGGACACATTACTGGTTCACAACTGCGTGAGGAAAAGCTAGGGGAATCCAGGGGGTGGAGGCCAGGGATGCCGCGAAATATACCACCCGCACAAGTCAGCCTCCTAACAGAGAAAGGTCTGGCTTAGGTTGTCAGGAGTGCCGAGGTCAGGAAACTGCGACCCGCAGCCTTGACTGCCTTCCAACAGCCTAGGGTCTGCTAGTCCGGTGACGGGTGGAAAGGAAAGGGGAAGAGACTCAGACAGTGGATGATATTTCTCCCTTGTTACCTCATCCTACAGAAGCATTCTTGGAAAATCAGTAACCAGAGAATCCTATCTTTCTCATGGGTTTTCATCAAAATTCTAGAAAAGCATTTCCCATAGAAAAAATTTATGGGCTTCCTAGCCCCGAGTTTGGGGTTGGGTCATGGAAATCAACTTCCAGGACACCTGTATGGTTCATGCCCCACAGCCTCTTGCATGATCTCTGACTCCAGTGGAGGTAACAACCGACAGTCAGCCCCCAGTCTGTGCCTCTCAGACATGCGGACACAGGAAGCCACGCCAGATGACTGTTTTCCATTTGCTAGCTTCTTCTATTGACTCCGGGACTCTCATGCAGCCATTCCAGAAGGTCCTGGACCCAGGAACACAGTGGCAGCCACCGGCTGGGAGAACGCACAGAGATCAGTCCATCCTGGGCAGACGACCTTCACTGAGGGCTCAATTCCCTGTGGAGAAGAGCCCAGCCCTTGGCAGAGTGTCTCTGAGGCTCTGAAATGTCCAGCCGGGCCCAAGCCTCCCTTCTGATGCCTCTGCTCCCCTCAGGTCCCCAGTCTGCTTACTGTGAGCCATCCTTGGTGTCAGCTAGGGCCACTGTCCCAACCAGAGCACAAACACATCCCCTCTCCCCCGTGGAGCCATTTCAGGAGAGAGGCAGAGTTGAGAGAGGGGGAGGGGCAGAGAGAGAGGGAAACACAAAATCTGAAGTAGGCTCCAAACTCTGAGTTGTCAGCACAGAGCCTGAAGTGGGGCTTGAACCCACAAACTTTGAGATCGTGACCTGAGCCAAAGTTGGATGCCTAACCAAGGCAGCCACACTCCACCCCACCCCCGCCTTTAAACAGCACACCCAAAGGCTTCAAAACCCAAGAATGCCAAAGGAGCAAGGTTGTAACTGGGGTCTCGGTGACCCTGTAAGGGAATGTGCTGCCTGGGTACCCAGCCATACATTCCGAAAGCCACCTGATACAGGAGTACAAAATTCGATCTCTTGGGGCGCCTGGGTGGCTCAGTCGGTTAAGCGGCCGGCTTCGGCTCAGGTCATGATCTCACGGTTCGTGGGTTCGAGCCCCGCATCGGGCTCTATGCTGACAGCTCAGAGCCTGGAACCTGCTTCAGATTCTGTGTCTCCCTCTCTCGCTAACCCTCCCCTGCTTGCACTGTCTCTGTCTCAAAAATACATAAAAACCATAAAAAAAAATAAAAAAAAAAATTCGATCTCTTACCACAGTGCTGCACTTATACTCAACTGGCCAGATTTTACAGGTGATGGCTATGACTTGGGAACCAGAAACTGAGGGGTTAAACAAGGCTTTGCTCTGGCTCCCCAGGAACTGGAAAAGGCACATGTAGATATAGACATAGATGGTTTCTCCTAGTTGTCCATGAAAAACAGAAACAATGAGGTGGATGTGAGAGGGTGGAAGCGAGGAGATTGGTCCTTTTCCAAAAACTGAATTAACACACGTGTAATACTGCGGGTGACAGTCAGGTGGCGACCCCCAGAGAGGAAGATGAACCCCACCTCCTCCTCCTCGATGGCAGAAGCCATATCGACAGGAAGGCACATGGGATAAAAATGAACCTTCTGGGGAAAGGAGGCCACAGGGCATCACTTTCTAACTTTATGTTTGTTTTGTTCGAGCATTGCTGCAATTAGTAAAAACCATAAAATGACTATAGTTAAAAAGTCTGAAATGATTCATAAGCCTATGGAAAAAGTTCAAATTGTCGTTTTCTTCCTAGGAATAAAAACGGACTTCCTTATTAGTGTCCAGCCTAAATCATTACTGACAGCTGTCCGGGAGTCACAAGGATTAATCCAGGTGTGTTCCATGTCTACGACTGCGTGCAAGGCCCCAGCAGCCCACTGACCGCTCCACCTGGGATCTGAAGCCACAGAGACAGAACTCAAAATCCGAGTAAGAACATTTCCCAAGATCTCTTACCGCTGCACACATTCCTTCACCACTTCGTACTGGCCGATGGAAGCAGCTGTGTGAAGATCCAAAGGGACGGCCAGCTCCTCCTGGCCGACCTGAGCGCCCAGCCCATGCCACATGGACAAGCTGCGGTTCAGGAGTTCTGGCTCACTGGCCTCATCGCTGAGCTCCGACATCACTGTGGAGGGAGACCCAGGGGTTTAGAGTGTGCCTTTCTGGGTGTTCCAGGGAAAGCAACAGGATGGTCACACTCCTACCAGCAGTAGGCGGCTAGTCACTATCCTGGCAGACCATCACTCAGTGCAGTCAACTCCTGGGACAGACTTAGAAAGTTGTCATTAAATGCTATATGGTTTGCGCAGCTCCATCCTCCTAATACTCATGAGCTTGTCCCCAGAGAGAAAGAAAGGAGCACATACGGTCAGTCACACACCGCAGTGGACACTTTCCTTCATCAATCCTCAGGCCCCAGTTCTACAAAGGATATTCTCCACGAACTCCGGAAGCCTGACCAACTTTTGGATGGGCAGTCAAGAAATGCTAATTGGGTCACTGGACCTAATCAACGTTTGGGTGTGGTGGGAAAGAACCCTGGACTTGGGAGTTATATAAAAATTTAGCTCTGCTATTTACTATCTCTAGTCCCTACTTCTGTGCTGTCTAATGGGGACATAGCTCAAGGGGCTGCTGTTAAAAACACATGGAAAAAAGAATAAGTAAGCAGTGGCATAGCCATATATTGGAACGCTACTCAGTAATAAGTAGAGAGAACAGTTGACAGACACTGTAACACACACAACATATGAACATCAAACTCATTCTGCTAAATAGAAGCCAGACACAAAGCCTACCTACTTTATGATTCCATTTACAGGACATTCTAGAAAAAACAAAACTGAAGGGCTGGAGAACAGATCAGTGGGACCAGGGTTAGGAATGGGGGGACCACAAAGGGAATGTGGGGGGAATGTGCCTGTTCTGTATATTGGTTGGTACATACGTTGACTCTATACATTAATTGAAACTCATAGACCCAAACACTAAATGAATGAATTTTAATGTAAATGTTTTTTGAATTAAAAAAACAATTTTCTAAAATCAGATTTCTTTTTGGGAGGGAGAGAGGCAGACTGTGAGTGGGGGAGAAACAGAAAAAGAGGGAGACCGAATCTGAATCAGGCTCCAGGCCGTGAGCGCTCAGCAGAGCCCAACGTGGGTCTCGAACCCACGAACCATGAGTTCATGACCTGAGCCGGAGTCGGACGCTTAACTGACTGAGCCACCCAGGTGCCCCCAATGTAAAAATTTTACACGAGTAAATCTTTAAAAAGAAAAGAAAGTCCCAGCACAGAAAGTAGGATGTGACTGGTGTTCAGCAAAGGTTAACAGAGTAGGAATCCACCAATGTATTCCTTGAAAAGAGGAGGGATGGCGGGCAGGGATGGGGGAGTGATACACTGGAAAATCTGCAGGGTGATGGAACATTCCTAGAGATGCCACTACCTCAGGATGAAGAGTCTGTGAGAGTCGTTTATTCTGGGAATCCTAACCAAATCAGTGCCAGGCCATTAGCTTCCTATTAGAACCTTCAGGTCCAGGAGTAACATTTATCTCCTACTTACTATGTATGGGTGGAAGCGGACAAGGAAACATACAGAAAAGAGAGAAAAGGAGGTTCATCTCCATCTGGATGGCCTAAAGGTACTCCAGCAGTTCACAGATGCTGTTAGGACCTCGGTCTCTACTAAAGAATGCTTCCGAACTCCAGATAACAGCTGAGTGGGCCAAACAGCCAACAAGCCACCAATCTGCGGGACAAAGAATCTGTAATCCCTTGGCCAGAATGTGTACATGTGATGGGGCCTGTAAGTAACCAAGTTCAGAGCAAAGGCCGGGTTCTGGTACCACCACCTCCTCACACTGGCAGGGCCTGAGATCAACCAGCTTTCTCACTTTGCAGGCAAGAAACCCCAACCTCAACAGTCTTGGCCAACAGATACTGGAGGAGAACCCAAATAAGCTGAGAGGCCCCTTTCCACACACCCCTCAAGCCTCCTATGGGTGGGTCTCTCTTACTCCAATGCCTCCTCCGGGATGGAGCCCATGCGGTCTCTTTCTCTCTCTCTCTCTTTTTTAAGTTTATTTATTTATTTTGAAAGAGAAAGTACAAGTGGGGGAGGGCCAGAGAAAGAGGGAGATAAAGAATCTCAAGCAGGCTCCGCACCGACAGCACGCAGCCCCACGCGGGGCTAGAACTCACAAACCGTGAGATACGACCTGAGCCGATCATGAGGTCATGAGTCGAGACCAAGAGTCTGAAGCTTAATCGACTGGGCCAGCCAGGTGCCCCAATGTGGTCTCATTATTAGCGGCTCAGGTGTCTGACACGCCGCACGGGCGGCAATTACAACCAGGCCCGGCTCTAGGAGCCTATGGAGGGAGAATGCGGATGCCTAGGGGCCATAAAGTTACTGGCACTTCCTTTATCACCATGCCACATGCCACAACGATGGGGTATTTGTTATGAATAAAATGATTATGTTCATCCGTATATTTGTATACTTGCTTAGTACCCATTACTTTTAAAATAACCCAAAAACCTTAACTGAAAAATAATGACGCTGGCGGTCGGCCGCCACGCCCACAGGGAGGAAGTCGGCAAAAGCCCAAGGGCACCCCGTCTCTTCCCGGCTCCTGAGCGGTTCGCGGAGACTGGGGTACCCACCCTGCTTCTCAGGCCCTGGGGAGGGTCGTTCGGGAAGTCCCCGAGCCCCGACTGCACTGACGTCCCCTGACGCCTCCTCCTGGTAACCCCACACGGCACGTGGCTCTCTCGTCGCCGCTGCTAGACCGCAGAAGCTGAAGCGTGGTCAGAAACTCACGCGGCTAGCCAGCAGCGGGTCCCGCAAGCAGGCGGCAGGTGCCGGCCCTAGGCGGGTCGGAGTCGCCACCGAGCGTACCTGCGCTGGGTGTCGGTGCGTGCCCGCCGCCGCCGCCACAGACGCTGTCGCCACACTCCCTCAGCCAGGCGCGCTCGCCGCCACGCACGCCCAGGCTGCCTCAGCGCGGGCTGCCGCCGCAGCGCCCGAACCCCGCGGCCCCGCTCCCGCCCCGGAAGTGGTTGGGGGAGGCGCGGAGCACGCCGGGACGCGAGCCGGGCCGCGGGGCGCTCCCGGCGCTGTGGAATTCGTCCGTCCCGCACCCAAGCCTTCTGGTCAACTCGCCCGGCTTGCTGTGTGACCCCCGCGGCAGCCAATCAACAGGTGGAGTTCTTCCTGCCCCTCCCCTCTGCTAGCCAAGGGAACCAATCCTCTTTCAAGAGAGGCAGGACGCGCCAAGTCCCGAAAGAGGAGCGGGGGGGAAAAGTGCGGTTGGCAGTCCAGTAATGTAAGATTCTGGAGAGGGGGGATTCCAAAGACGGTGACAGTCCCAGTAGTTGCACCGCGGCCCGAGGGGCGAACGGGTCTGGAGGGACGCACTGGGAAGTCTTTATAGCCCTGTCAGTACTGCGGAGAGAGAGGAGGTAGAAGCCTGAGGTGAGTGGCCTTCAGCCTGCCGCAGCTCCGAAGGTACATGTCGGGATTTGGACAGAACGAGGCGGGGGGTGGGGTGGGGTGGGAACGGGGCTGGTGAGGATGGGTGGGAAGAGGAGCGACGTGTTTTCCTGTTTCCCAGCTTTAGAATTTAAAGGACTGGCCCGGGAGGCCGTTGGCGTCCAGTTGTCATGACGACGGGGGGCTCCGGAGCAGGAGGGGGCGGGGCGAGGAGGGAGCGGGGCTAACGGGCTGCAGCGAAGAAACGGACGTGGATTTTGCTCCAGGGTTCTGAGGAGAGTCGAGCAGCTCCACCACTGAGCGTTAGGCGTTAGTTTACTCAGCTGGATGAGCTGAACTCCTCATCGTGGCGTTCAGGACCCTCCGCGATCTGGTCTGCCCATCAACGCATATTCCGGCAGGAGATACTTTCTCACCCTGCAACATGTTGGGCAATTTTCACTCCTCTGAGCCACTGTACACGCTCTTCCTGCAGCCTGTAACGCCTTTTCCTACTCTGTTGCCTTGCCTGCCAGAAGAACCTGGAGTCTCTGGTGATTCTGTTACGCTACAGTCTGCGCTACAGAGCCCGGTTCCGAAAAACCCTGATGTGTGTGTGAGCTGCATCCCCACGATGCTGTTCACACTTCGGGGTGCACCGAGCTCCTGCTCCAGGTTGTGTGAGCACAGAAGCAAGCACCCCACCACTCGCATCTGCTGCTGCACCCGCCTGGGGGCTGTGACACAGAGTAACAGACAGATGGGGCTGGGAGCACTGCTCTCATCGCACAGTATAAGCGCATGCGCTCTATCTAGGGGTTGCGGGTAATGTCCGGACGCGGGCTCTGAAGTACCATCATCCCACATCCCTAAAGCCACCAGGCCTTCTGTTAGGAATGCTGAAGATGGAGGGGGCTGGGTATACGGGGGTTAAGTGGTAACTCCAAAAAAAACTTTCCTGGGGACTCCAAAATGTCTGCTGCTTTGTAAGGGGGCAGTAAAGTGTGGTGGGGCTTGAAATCCCTTCTAACTTTGCTACAAATTTTGTCTTTGCCATTTACTAACAACAGAACGTCTCTGAGTCTATAAAATGTAGACAATAATGGTATCTATGTTACTTGGGATATAAATAGCTTACATAATCTATGTATCATACACATATATCGTCCTATTTATCATATACATATACCTACATATGTATATATCTCATTACAGTATATATTATAGATATATAGAGACAGCTACATCTATATACAGAGATATATAGATATATATCTAGATATACATAGATATAGATCTACATACATACAGTTGACTCACCCACACAGTCAAAAATTCACATAAAATGTTTTTAAGATTTTATTTCTTTTAGGGATGCCTGGGTGTCTCAGTCAGTTAAGCATCCAACTTTGGCTCAGATCATCTCATGGTTTATGGGTTTATGGGTTCGAGCCCCAGGTTGGGCTCTCCACTGTCAGCATAGAGCTGGCTTCGGACCCCCCTGTCTCTCTCTCTCTCTCTCTCTCTCTCTCTCTGCCCCTCCCCGCTCATGTACACTCTCTCTCTCAAACAATAAATGTTTAAAAAAAAAAAAGATTTTACCTTAATATTTATTTGCTTATTTTGAGAAGGGGGAGGGACAGAGAGAAAAGGAGAGAGAATCCCAGACAAGCTCCGCGCTGCCAGTGCAGAGTCAGATGCAAGGCTCAATCTCACAAACCATGAAATCACGAACTGAGGGGCGCCTGGGTGGCTCAGTCCGTTAGGCTTCAGCTAGGTCATGATCTCACGGTTGGTGGGTTCAAGCCCCATGTCAGGCTCTGTGCTGACAGCTCAGGTCCTGGAGCCTGCTTCTGATTCTGTGTCTCCCTCTCTCTCTCTCTGCCCCTTCCCCGTTCATGCTCTGCCTCTCTCTCTCTCTAAAACAACAACAACAAATAAACATTAAAAAAAAAAGAAAGAAATCATGACCTGAGCCAAAGCCAAGAGTTGGATGCTTAACTGACTGAGCCACCCAGGCGCCCCTTAAGATTTTAATTTTAAGTCATCTCTGCACCCAGTGTGGGGGTCAAACTTACAACCCCAAGATCAAGAGTCACATGCTCTACTGTCTGAGCAAGCCAGGTGCCCCTCCACATATGACGTGATTCCCCCAAACTTAGCTACTAATAGCCTACACTTGACCAGAGCCTTACCAATAACATCATTAATCGATTAACACATATGTTGTATATGTATTATATACTGTATTCCCACATAAAATAAGCTAGAGAAAAGAAAATGTTAAAATCATAAAACACATTACAGTACTAAGCTGTATTTATTGAAAACTCTGCTTATAAGCGGACCCACGGAGTCCACACAGCACTCCGCACACACAGTGTGGGCACAGGGACCAAGGGTAACAGGAGCCTGCAGAGCCAGAAGGGAAACCGGGCGGGAGGTCTGACAGTCCTCATCCTCCACAGGGCAGTAGAGGCTTTGGAAAGGCAGCCTTCTCCCACCGCCCAACCCTGAGCTCTTTGCCCTTGGCCCCTGGAACCCTCTCGCTTCACCCTGTGTCCTCGGCAGGGCTGCTTGGATGATGGCACACTGAGCAGCATCCCTGGAGCCTGGGTCCCCATGGCGTCCCAGGACAAAGATGAGGAGTCCTCACGGCCCGGCGCCTCCCAGACGGGGCCCTGGGACACCATCCTGGAGGCCGTCAGGGAGCAGCTCCCATCTCTGGACTCCGATTCCTCCTTGGTAAGCAAGTGCCTCTTCCCTATGTTTCCTGGGCCCCGACCGCCCTTTCTTCCCATGGCGAGCACAGTACTGACCCAAGAACCACTCTGGAGCTTATCACCTTTTACATTTGTCATAATGTTGGGTTTTGTCCTCTGAGTACATTTATTCATTCTCAGCATCCTTACGGGCCATTTCAGTGACCCAGAACGATGACTGGAGAATTCCTCCAGGAGCTTATTATGACACGTTGAAATGGTGGCATGCATTCATTCAACAAACATGTATGGAGCCTACTTTGCCTCAAGCACAAGAAGCCCTTTGTGACATTGTACGCCTGGCAGACCCCGCCTCGCCATGCTGGTGATTGTGTGTCCAGTTTCTGCTGACTGATACTGGACACTGAACTGAGAACTGGGGGACAGGAGTGAGTCTGAATTCAGTCTTGAGTGAGCTGTTCCAGCTGCTCCACCTTGTGAAAAGCAGGCATGTGCACACACATAACAATGGCAGTGACCCTGTCGATGAAGAAAGGTAGACAAGGCCCGGGCAGCAGCTCCTTAGCAGTGGGGGCCACGCTCACAGCTTGAAGCTCAGCCTTCAGAAGGACCCAGGTTTGGGTCCTGCCTGGGACGCCTGCGGGGACAAACACAACGGCTTCGCTGGGCCTCAGCAGTCTTCCCCGGGGGTGACAAAGCTAGCAGAGAGGAGAGGAGATAAGATACTGTGACCCCAGCACCTTTTCGTGTCTTCAGCCTCATTTGTTCTCATCTTCAGACATCCTTGCAAGGTGAGCCGGGGACTGTAAGTGCCCCTCTCCCCTTAGAGGCACCAAGGCACGGGGTCATTTAGGTGATGGCTAAAGGTTGTGGAATAGAGGAGAGCAGGGCTCTGCTTTCGGCTACCACCTCGCTGCCCTGGTCATTCAGTGCCAGGCATTAACTGAGCACCTATTACATGCAAGGGTTAGGGGGTGGCAGGTTGTGCAGAACTGAGCCCTGGATCTCACCTTCGGGAGCCTGTGCAGCCGAGCCAGGCCAAGGGCCACTGGGAGAACGCTGATCTCCCCAGATCACTCTGGAGCAGCAGGACAAGGGCAGACGGAGCCTGAGGCCCTCCTGGCTCTGCCTGCAGCCCTGTATTCCAAAGTCCTCTCGTTCGTCCACAGTCAGACTGCGGGGCAGAGGAGCTGTTCATCTTCCAGCGAGATCACGCTGCCCTGATCCCAGACCTGTCGGAGGAGCTGGCCGAAGACCCTGCCGGGGCCTGGCTTGCTACGGTCCATGGATCTCCTGAGGTCTGTAGAAGGCAGGCCTGGGGAATCTATGTAGCTGGGACCCTGAGGGCAGAATGGGGTGTGGGTGTGGGTGTCCACGCTCTCACCGGACCCCACGGCGTGAGTCAAACAGGTTCAAATTGTGGTGCTCCCTCAACATTTGTTATTTAATGAGGGTGACGGTGGGGATTCTGATGTAAGAAGGCACCCCTAGCTGGCCAGGTGAGGTGAACACGAGAGACAGAATTGCCCAAGCACAGTCTCTAACACATATCGTCGTCAGCCATCACCAACTATCAACGCACATTTTCTATCTTCTTCTCACTTCCCAGAGCCCCGGTAAGACCAAGAACTCTGTCAAATTAATGGCTTGATGCTTAAAAATAATTGCTGTCTTTATAAAGAGAACCCATCCCATTGACAGACTTTCCATCACTGGGCAGGTCCCCAACTGGTCAGGCCTGTTCGGCTCTTCTTGAAGGCTCCAGGAGACAGGCCCGCCTCTGCTGTAACTATTATGACTAGTTGTCACTCATTAACCAGGGCAAGTGCGTATGCTGTCAACGACCAGCACAGCCAGACATTCGTCAAAGCGGGGAAGCACATTTTACTCGGTAGCTGCTGACAGCAGGGAAAGAGCTGAGCTCCCTCGGGTTTGTGCTGAATGACCAGGGGTTCAAAGGGAGAATGAGAGAGTAGGGGCGAGGGCTCACCAGGGTCAGAGCAGTGAACCGTCACAAAGAGCAGGCCTGTGTGGGTGTGACTAGGCCGGTGTGTCCCTGGCAGGAAGGGAAGACAGGAGTCTGTCCTCCCTGGGAGAAGGGAGACAGAGGCCATGTCCTTCCTGACAGAACATTCCAAAGGAAAGGCTCCCAGGCCCATGACGGATCCTTCTGATTGTAAGAGACACGTCCTCCCAGGCTGAAGCCCTTTTTAGTAAATGCTCTGAGAAGGGGAGCTCAGGGGCCTCTCCTCAGGCGTTGGCTGGAACGAACACTGAATTCTCCCAGTAGCACTGAGCTTTCTGGGGCGGACGTTTTAACGGACTGGGGCCATCCCAGCCGTATGCTGCTAACGCCATTCTAGAGTCTGGTCAAGTCTCTCAGTGCTCATTTAGAGGGAGGGGTTGTGTGCTGAGAGTTCTGGAAATCTCTGACAGGCAAGCACTGACACAGGGCCATCTTACAGAACGATCATCACCATGCCGGAAATCACCTCCTTACTCAGCCACGCCCAGAAGAAGGGTTGAAATTCCCAGGCCTGCCAAGACCTCTGGTTAGTTCAGGTGCAGGGATGTCCATGTGATTTTATCTTGCATTTTCTTCATTTCTATGATTACCTCAGCAACTGTGCTGCGGAATTGTTCTTTCCCAATCTGGGGCAGGCAAATTTGCGCTCACTCACGGGGGCAGAGGCTGCGGGCTTGCTCCGGAGTCAGACGGCCTGGGTTTCATCTTGTCCACCCCTTAATAGCCGTGTGGCCTATTCGCAGTGGCCAAAGGGTAAAAACAACCCAAGCGGCCACTAACAAATGAAATGGATCAACAAAACATGGTCCATACAATGGGATATTATGCAATCCGTAAAAAAGAATCAAGTACTGACCCACAACCTCCACGGACCTTGGAAACACGAAGCTAAGCCAAAGGACACAAAAGGACAAATGCTGTGTGATTCCACCTATACGAAATATCTAGAATGGGCAAATCCATTGAGACAGAAAGTGGACGGGAGGTTACCTGGGGCCCGGGGGGAGGGCAGGTACAGTCTCTTTGGGGCTTTTTTACCTTTGGAAATAGACAGTGGTGACGGTTGCACATTATGAATGTGCTTAATGCCACCGAATGATATACTTAAAAATGTTTAAAATGGCAAATTTTATGTTACACACGTTTTACCACATACACAAAATTTCCTCGCGTGTGTTTCCGAGAACGCAGAGGACACCATTTCGTCCCCAGCCAGGTGCGGTGCCTGTGGAAGCCGGCGCAGAACCCTGGAGAGAGTGGGGCTCAACCTCCCTGCTGGATGGGGACCCTGGTGGGCCTGGAGAGAGCTGTGGTGAGACTAGTTCTCTTCTCAGGGTGCCCGAGGACACCCCCAAGTGGCAGGAAGGCAGCCATGGGGCTGTGTCCCTCAGCACCCAGAGGCCTCGCCAGGGCGCGCAGGGAGAAGGCACGCTCTCCCCCTGGGAAGGCGACCTGAAGACAGAGCCCCCGAGCGCCGCCTCACAAGCCTGTCGGGGCACAGACTATGCAAACCGCAGGGCCCTCCGAAAGGAGAGAAGGAAGATGATTGAGAAGGACATACTCCATAAAGTCACCTGGGCTGCCCGGGACCCAGCCTGCGGTGACCAAAGCCAAGTGGAGCAGGCACCCTGTGCGGCGGCTGAGACGCCAGCAGAGGGGCCCCGGGAAGGCCGGCTGGTGCTCTCCCTCCAGGTAGGCATCTTCTAGCCCGCGCTTCCTCGGGGGGTTCCCTGCGCGCTGGCCAGGAGCTGGTCCTCCCCAGGCCAACCCGAGCGCTGGCCCACTACACCCGGGCCGCCATAGAATATGCCTCAGATGGAGTCCGCCTTAAACAAATTCATTTCTCACAGTTCTGGAGGCTGAGGAGTCCAAGGTCACGGCGCCAGCATGTTCGGTGTCTGTGAGAGCCCCTCCCTGGCATCTTCTGGCTGTGTCCTCGTTTAAGAGGCGAGGGAGCTCTCTGGGGCCTTTTTTATAAGAGCTCCACCTTCATGACCTAATCACCTCCCCGGGGCCCCACCTCCAAACACCATCACACTGGGGGTTAGGATTGCAACATGTGGATTTTTGAGGGACACACACATTCAGTCTACAGCAATGACCTTAAGCCCCTAGGCCCATGGTCCCAAGTACCCCAGCTGGCAGTCATGCCTGCCTCAGTGGGTATGTGGTCCTGGCAGACAGACCATCTTAGGTAGAGTTAACGAGAACAAGGAAGGGCAAAGAGATTCCATTCTTCTTTTAAAATAAAGAAAGGAAGGAAAGAAGGAAAGAAGGAAGGAAGGAAGAAAAGAATGCTAATCCAAAGCATGTTTACAAAGACAGACAACCACATAGAAGATATAAAACAAACTTTGTTGAAGCCTAATTCCACAACCGTAAAACCCTCACTTTCATACAAATAGTGTGAGCATCTGTTAACCTTGCATTTAGCTCATGCATGAGGGAACCAGCAGGATGACAAAGCCAGTTCAAAGAGAAACTGGGATTTTGTAAAACATGAGGGAAACAAAAAGAGTGCTGAGATAAAATTACCACATGAAATACAAAACTGGTCAACATCCTAACAAAATAACAACAAAAAAAGTTACTTTTGGGGTTATCACCTCTATCAGACAGAAAAAACCCACTGCACCTGTTCTCAGTTTACCACGTTGTAAAATAGGTGGGCCCTGAGCAACTATGCAAACCAAATTACTGTCCCCAGAAAGGTGGGCTTGTCAGAAAAGATCCAGCATGACATTTAAACATCAAGCAATTCTTTTTTGCCTCATTTACACATTTTGAAAGTGGTATCAAGTTGTACCTGGAGGTCATTTTTACCAATTCTATTCTCATCAGTTGTGGAAAGCCATTCTTTCCATTCTGCTGGCCCCAAAACACTTGTTTTCACTCACTCTAGCTTCGCAAGGAGCTACAAGGAACACCAATTCCCAATTAACTTCCTCCCTCTGTCATCACGCTCAGACGCCCCCAGCGCTCTCTTCCAAGTCCTGAGTGGGAGCACCTACCCAGAACAATCTGTTCCTTAAAAGAACAAAACGTTTTAACCTCCCAACACTTTAAACTTGTATGAACCTAGAGTTTTAAGACAACACCGAGTTTCCAGGTCAAACAGTCTTTGTGCCAAAACCAAAAAGTGTCGCCTAAAAAAGGCATAGGAAAGAGAAGGCCAGAGAGCTGGCTCCACCCACCTTAATGGAGGTGTGGGTGAGAGAGGGAGCCCGTGCCAGTGTGTGGAGGCACCCAAACCCTCATTTCTACCCCGTAACAGCCCACGATGGCCTCTGTTGGTCACGGCAGCTGTGGAAGTAGGCACTCCCGCTGCCAGGACCCTGTGGCTGACTTTTAATCACTGCTTTAATTATTTCAGCAACTTGAAGAGTGGGATTTGGATCACATCCTTCAAAGTCTGGCAGGGCAAGAAGAGGACAGGGGAGATCGCGCACCTGGAGCCACGTGGTGGGCAGCTGACCGCCTGGGCCGAGGTCTGATCTTGAACTCCACGGCCCGAGTGCATCCCCATAAGCAGCTCATTCCAAGGCCTCTCAGTAAAATAGGGTCAGCCCGCCAGCCCGCCATGTCCTCTCTGCTCATGGTCCCAAACACACAGGTCAGGCGCCAGTCCGTGGAAACTTCAGCCATTCACTCTTTCACTCACTCATTCATTATACATGTGAAGCTCTGGAGATAGTGGGCGAGGCGGAGTGGCACTTCAGACAGGTTCCTACCCTTGACCCACACCTTTCCCTCCTGCCCTCCTCCTCGGGTCTTTCTCTATTTCTGAGAGCAAAGCAATCTGCATTTTGTGCTTCCTCAGCCGGCACAACCCTGCTTCCATTCATCTCCCGATTTCCCAAGAAAGCCAGGGATGTGATCACTGTTGTTGCACTTGCGGACTTGCTCTGGGCAGTTCTGTAAATAAAAGGAAAGCCCCTCTTCCCTCTCCATCCATCCTGGGCCACAAAGGTGAGTGGAGGCTAGTGTGAGGCAAAGGAGCAAGGAGCTGTGGGAGTTCCGGCTTCCAATTGGGAGCAAACTGAGCCCCCAGTGCCGTTTCAACAAGGTTTTGTTTGTTTGTTTATAACAACAAGCAGGATGTGATGAAACCCTCTCTCCTGTGAGGCAGGGGCTGTAATCCACCCACCCATTCTGGAGGGCAATGAGGCAGAATCCATTCTCTATTTCAAAGGCACTTAAGCCTTTGACCCACTTATTCCACTGCTGAAGTCTATCCTAAACACGCCCGTGGGTAAGAGTGTATATTCAAGGATCTTTGTTGCAATACTGTTTATAATTGTGAAAATTTGGAAATGACCCATATTCAGTATTCTATAGGAGTCCTGCGAGCTAAAGCAGCTACAGCACAGAATGCACTAAAGCTCAAGGAAGGGAATGTATGTTAACATGGAAAGACGATCTATTTAGTGAAAAAAAACCTACAGAGGATAATCCTGTTGCCTTTTTTTTTTTTCTAAGTGAACACAGCATTGTTAAGTATGGTTCCCTCTGACATGTGGGCCTGGGCAGTGAGTCACTTCTCCTTCACGGGGCTTGCGTACGTCCCGCTCCCTGGCCCTGCGGAGCTGGACGTGGGGTCCTCACACAGGGCTGAGTGGCAGAGGACGTGCACAGGGGTTGCCAAGGGGTCCTGAGCCTCAGGCGCCCCCGCTAGGCAGTCTCCCCGCTCTCCCATCAGACCGCACCCTGCTGAGCACCCCGGACAGGCTCATGGAACGGCTCACCCTCCTGTGTGCTACACAGCCCCGAGCCTCTTCCGCCTGGAAGGCGCCTGCAGACACCCCCCAGGACACCAAGCAGGAGAAGACCAGCAGCAGGTGGGACCTCTCGCCAGCCACAGCCCTGTCCTCTCTGTGGAACTGGCCCATGGCCTTGCAGCATTGATTAGGTCTACTATGGGTGGGACACTTGATGTATATTTCCCATTTCATCTCAAGACTCTGATCAGGTAGGTGCTGCTATTAACCCCATTTCATAGATGGGGAAACTGAGGCTCAGAGGTTGACCTGTCTAGGCCATACATGGCAGGGCTGGGACTCAAGCCCAAAGCACCTACTCTTTGTGCACTCCGTAGGAACCCTCCCTCCATCATCCACATGGCTTCCCCCGACAAGGACCCACCTGTCAGGCCACAGTGAGGCCAGCACTGGCATGTGACCCAAGCCAGGCAATCAGAGCCTTTCCCTGAGAATTCCCAGTCTCACTGTGTCCGGATGGGAGTGGGAGGGCAGAGAAAGGCCAGCTGTAGTGAGAAAGACTGAAGCTGGAAGGGCCGAGGTAGGGACAGGGCCCCGAGATCCCTTAAAGCCTAGCTTCCCACATTTTGGTGGTTCCACCCTTTTGAGGAATCTGAGAGCCACTGAATCCCCCTTTTCACCTGAGCTAGCTGCAGTGGGCTTCCATTCCTACCACCCCTGTGTCCAGTAGAAATATCTAGACCTGCACTGTCCAACTGATAGCCACTGGCCACATGTGGCTATTGAACCTTTGAAACATGGCTGGTTACAAACGAGGAAATGATTCCTTTTTTTTTTTTATTTGATTTTAATTTGTTAACACGCAAATTTAAGTAGCTACTTCTGGCCAGTAGCAACCACATGGCAAAGCACAGATACTGAGCATGTCAGTCTCCATGGATGGTTCTATTGGACAGTGTTGGCCAAGTCCTGAGGGTTGTTCTGAAGAACAGAAGAACAAGTGCACTTACAGGGCCTAGCTCAGTGCCCTGCACACGGTGGGCGTCCAGTTGGGGGCAGCCCTGGGCCCAGCACAGATCACACCGTAATCACCCAGAAGTGACCCAGAAAGCCCTGCTCTTTCATCTCAGAACTACTCTGATGGGGCCGGGCCTCCAGGACGAGCTGGGGCTGACACTGGCCGAGGGCCTGCAGCTAAGGGGCCCAGCAGAACCTCCTACCGTCTTCATCGATCTGCGGCCCACAGAGCCATCAGACCTCCGGTCTTCAGAAAGGTACTGGGAGCGGTAACAGCCCTGCTTTACGGTAGCCACATTGGCCTCAGGTGGGGCAGGGGCTCCAACAGGTAGGACAGCGCCCATATGGGCTAAGGCCCGGAGCACTGCTCAGCAGAGAAGAGCTCGTAGCCAGGGGCTGAGACAGGCCAGCCGTCCAGCTTGGTCCCGTCAGCAGACTCTCCCCACAGGGAGGTCAGAACTCAGGCGGAGCTTAAAGCCAACAGTCTAGGCTTTGATACATCGCCTGGGGTGTGTCCTTCCACCACTTGGCAGGAAACCTCAGTGGCCTTGGGTCAGGAGGGAGGCCCGGTGGTGTGGGATATATCCCATGAACCTAGGTTTCATCACCTCCAGCTCCAGCTCCAGCTCCAGCTCCTCTGACAGCGAGAAGGAGGAAGAGATAGCGGCTCTGGGAGACCAGCAAGGACCAGCAGGGCAGGAGCGCCATTCCTCCCGGGGGCTACGGTAACTGCCACGGCGCTCCCGCCACTGGGCATGGTCTGTGTCTGCTCTCCACAGCAAGCCCTCAGCCTGGCACACTTAACATTTGTGCTTTCAGCTTTGTCTTGCACCCACAGGGCCAGCACGTGTGGACATAGGGGTGGCCTTGGGGTCCATGTCCCCTGGACATCACCAAAGATCCCTCAGTTCACTCCTGAGAAGGGATTAGTACTTTCCTTCTGAAAAATTGCTCCCGAAATTGATTTGGTCCCTACTACTGATAGCATTGGAAGTGAAGTTGTCAGGATGGAGTAAAGTGATGGCTGATAGCTAGAAAGGAAAGGCCAGGGTGAATTAAGAAGTGCGATGTCAAATTCAGAGAAGGCTCTGCTTTCCAACATGCAGAGGCCCCACATGGTGGTCACTGGACCACTGAGACTTCTATGCTGTATCCAATGTTTTTAGAATTGCAAAGCCTGTGGGTCCCACCTGTTGGGAATGCCACAGTCAAATGCAGCGTTCCCCCTGAAATGGAACATAGTTAGGAATATGGGAAAAAAGAAGAAAAACTTGAGAAGTGTCACATAGGTTTCCTCCCAGAGGCCTTAAACATGCTGACGTGCCCTGTGACCCAGCAAGGAAGGGCTGCGAGGCCAAAATCTCACTTACTGTTTTGAGAACCAGTGAACACGCTTCTGGAAGCACTCTGGCCTCTTCATGTTAGGGGTGTGGGGGGTCTGGCTCCACTTGGTGTTGAGGTTGCTTGTCTTACATCACAGGGACCGTACTGGGAAGAGTCAGCTTCTCCAGCAGCTCAGGGCATTTCGGAAGGGGACAGCTCAGCCCAATCTGCTGGCCACCGAGGGGCCTGGTGGCCAGAAGTCTCAGGTCCTTGAAGATATAGCCAGCTCCAGAACTGGAAGGAAGCAGCATGTGACACCCCCGGCTGAGAAGCAGATCACCCAGAGCAGACCCCCAGACACAAGCCCCAAGGCACTGGGGGACCCTCTTGGGCCAGGGACAGCCCGGGGGGCCTGGGTGCTGCCACTGGGCCAGCTGTAGCTGCCTCCAGGACTGGGTCTGAGAAGGAGCCTGGCGGGATGATTCGACTGTCCATTGACATGCCCAGGCCCTGGTGGCCCCCTGGCTCTCCCGTGTTTCCATGAGAATGTGCTTATGTAGCCCAGGGACCCTCAGACTGGGGGTCCATCACCCAGACCTCTGTTAAAATGTGGTGGCCATAGAGCAAAAATGCTAAAACAAATGTGTACAGAGCATGGCAACTTCTCTGAAAAGCGCCCGGAAGGAGACTCCGGAGACAGGAGTCTGTGGACGGGAGGGCTGTTCTGCATGTTCGCTGCTCATGTGGTCTTCGCTTTCATGTGCGTCTGTTGTTTGCATCATATGACCTCCTTCTTAAAACTAAAACTTCAGTTCAACATATTTAGAGAATTTTAGGGTTGAAACGGTCTTGGACGAGAATTTAGCCAAATATTCTGTGTCCCTGGATACTTGCTATTCTATGTGCCTACGTTCACACACCACACTCCCCCGCCGCCCCACACACAGACTAAATGGACTCCGTGATAAAGGGATGAAGACCGAACTGTTTTTTTCTTTAACCAAGATACAAAGACACACATCTGTTCTAGGGTCCTTTCCGACTACGGGTGGGGCTGACCCTTCCCATGGAGATGGAATACCGAATGTCCTAACACCCAAACTGTTCCCATGGAACAGGGCAGGGCCCCACCTTGTGGGTGACGTCCTTCCTCATTACTTTGCAAGCAGTATCCTCCAAGGCCCTCCATGTTCAGTCCTTTCATCTGGTTCTCAGCTCTGCGGCCCCCAACAGGCCGCAGCCCTGATCTGTGGCACCTCTGTTCTTTAGTCAACTTGTTTCCAGGATTCTCAGTCTCTGCCCCTGCTCCCTGGGAAAAGCCATCACCTCAAGTCCCCCCACATGACAGGCTTAGCAGCTTGGCAGGGTCCTTAGCATCTGAGAATGTTTTCCAGCCTTCAGCTGGGGTCACCACTTGCTGCATGCGCTGGGGGTGGCCAAGGGTCTCTTTCCATCAAGCTCTGCCCCAGGCAAGGCAGGTTTGCCCAGCCTCAGCCACAGGCAGCCAACATCAGAGCCACAGACCTCAGCCTTGATGTAGCCCAATGACAGGGGACAGGTATAAGACAGCGTCCCCAAGGCCACAGAAGGCACTGGGTGGGCCTACCTGCAGGCAAGGTGGCCAGGCTTCATCGCCTGGGCTCCTGGGTCTTCTCACATCCAGAGACCTCAGGACACATGCATGGTGGTTGGGGCTCAGACAAGGCAACCCAAATGTGACAAGCTCCACCCATGCAGCCTGTCAAGTGCAATGACCAGCCTGTCCCCTCATCTCTATCCCTTTTAAATGCCAGAAATTTGGGATGCTTCACAGTGACAGAAATAACGTCTTTGTTCCAAGTTCAACTCAGTGAACCACCAGTACGGCAAGTCAAGAGGATGACGTGGTAGGAGTTCGGACCTGAGCTGAAAGCATTCAGGGCCTCAGTTTCCCATCTGTAAAAGGAGAATCACAAAAGCCCTATGTCCTAGGACAGCGTGAAAGAATGTTCTGAAACAGGCACTAACGGGCCCAGGTCCCAGGACAGGAAGCAGGCGGCCACCTCCAGCCCCAGCCTGGACATGACAGAAGGAAGCCTGCAGACTCGCAGCCACGTAGGGCAGGTGGGTGATCGGCAGCACTGGTGCTCAGGCCCTCTGGAAGCTAGCCCGGAAGGTACACGCCATGCTTAAATTGAGTGAACCCCCTTCTCTACAGAACACAGAGGGCAGAGCACACAAGGCCAGAAGGACCAACTTTATTAAGGGAACAGAGAGCAGGTTGTGCACCCTAGAACCGGGGTTATGCTTAAGAGTGAAAATATATACAGTGATTGGGCGACAAATAGAATGGAGCACACCATGAGGTCCAAGGCCACCCAGCCAAGGGAAACTGCCACACTCCCTGCATGGAATGTTCCAGAACCCAGTGGTTTCAGCAGCTGCCCCAAGACTCCAGTGACGACTAAACGGAACAAGTACTTATAGTATTCCCCTCGGCCACCCAGGAGATCATGGATGTGCATAGATCTGAAGCAGATCTGCCTCAGAAAGACAAAGTGGGGCAACAGGCTGCCTCTGTCCTGGCCACCAGGGGCTGGAGCAAAGGCAGCCCTGGCTCCTGGCCTGAGAACAGATGCCTGTCATCTCCAGGCTTCCTCACAGACCTGGGGAGGTCAGAAGATGGACTGTCAGGGGAGCGTTCCCACACCAGTCATCCGTCCTACAGAACAGCTGGGGATCTGGAAAGGTGACCCCCAACGCACCCCACTGCCTTGCTGACATCACTGGAATAAGGAAAGAGCCCCCCCCCCCCAGGCTATATTTTGAAGATGTGGCAAGGCTGGAGGAGAAAGGGGAAACCAGGGAAGCCTGGGGTATGTTAACACTGCAAGGAATGGGAGCCACTGAGGTTTCCTCCAGGGTGGACTGACGAGTGTCCCCCAACTTCAAGTCCACCCAGAACCTCAGAACGCGCCCTTATTTGGAAACAGGGTCTTTGCAGATGTAATTACTTAAGATGCAGTCATTCTGGACTGGGGGCCCTAAATTGAACGACTGTGTCCTTACAAGAGGACACCAGAGACATAGGAGAAACAGATATGGGAGTGATGTGGCCACAAACCAAGGACACCAGGAATGCCGGCCACAGCAGAAGCCAGGAGAGAGGCCTGGGATGGTCTCTCCGTCAGGGCCTCCAGAAGGAAACAGCCCTGCACATGTCTTGGTTCTGGACTTCTGGCCTCCTGAACTGTGAGATCCCATCCCTGTGGTGCCCAGCCACCCAGGTACACCTGGCTTGGTGTCCAGAAGCCACTGCCAAACTCCATGTCCAGATTCCTCCCCTGGCCTGAGCACCTCCCACTGCCACAGGCTGGGCCCACACCGGGGGCAAATGGGATCGGTGTGAAATGTCTTTAAGATTAGGGTTCTGGTTCCGAAACAGAAACAACTCCAGCAGCTTCATGAACTGTGACCTCGAAATTCTGAAAGGGATCCCTGAAAAGGACCGTTCGAGAGGCTGCCAGGCTTCGGCCCAGGGGCCTCCTGGAGCTGCGCCGTGGGGCTCCGCTGGCCCGGGGGGCTCCGCTCTCCGCTGTGGGTCCGCTGGTGTTTGTGGAGGTCGGTGCCCCGGCAGAAGCCCCTGCCACAGGCCGGGCACACGAAGGGCTTCTCAGCCACGTGCGTCCTCCGGTGCGCGCTGAAGTGGGAGCTGTTGCTGAAGCGCTTCCCGCACTCGGCACAGGCGTACGGCCGCTCGCCGGTGTGCGTCCTGCGGTGGATGACCAGGCTGGAGCTCTGGCTGAAGCGCTTCCCACACTCGGCGCACGCGTAGGGCTTCTCGCCCGTGTGCACCCGCTGGTGCGTGCTGAAGTTGGAGCGGTCACTGAAGCCCTTCCCGCACACCTGACACTTGTAGGGCCGCTCCCCGGTGTGTGTGCGCTGGTGCTTGGTCAGGTGGGACGTCTTACTGAAGCCTTTGCCGCACTCGGGGCACGTGTACGGCTTCTCAGCCCGCCGGGGTCCTCTTTCCGGAGGCCGCTCAGGCCTGGTCATGCCCCCAGCCAGCTCTCGGCCCTCCTCCCTTCTCGTGGGCATGTCCTGCCTGGCGCCCTCTCCAGCCTCAGGTTGCAGCCCAAGCCCTGAGACAGAGAAAGCACAGTCCCTGAGGCCTTCGTGGGGAGAGGGATGATCCTGATGAGAAAGCAAAGGCTGGGCGGGGCCTAAAACACTCAGCAGGAAGTGCTCCTCAGACTGGAGATAATTAACCATGGGCAGCAGCTCGTGAAACCCTCACCAGGCCAAGGAGGTGGGTGCTGTGAGGGCCCCATTTAAGATGAGGAAACTGAGGCACAGGGAGGTTACAGAACTTACCTAGAGTCACTTGGCTAGTAAGTTATAGGGCGGGCTCTGGAGTCTGGGCTCTTAGCCTCTAAGCCAAGGATTCTCACCCAGGGGCAAGGGTGGCCCTCAGAGGGCACTTGTCAACGTCTGGAGGCATTTTTAGTCGTCATTGCCAGGCAGAGGAGTGTTGCTAATGGAATCTAGTGGCTGGAGGCCAGGGGTGCTGGTGAACACCCTACAGCACACAGGATGGCAGACAGAATTATCCAGCCCCAAACCATGAGCATCCGACTCTTGATCTCGGCTCAGGTCATGATCTCATGGTTTATGAGTTCAAGCCCCACATGGAGCTCTGTGCTGATGACGTGGAGCCTGCTTGGGATTCTGATTCTCCTCCTCTCACTCTGCTCCTCCCTTCAACGCTCTCCCGCTCTCTCAAAGTTAGTATACTTAAAAAAAATCGTCTCTGGCACAAAGACACATGGACCAAGGGAATAGAATAGAGAGCCGAGATCTGGACCCACAAATGTACGGCCAATTAATCTTTGACAAAACAGGAAAGAGTATCCAATGGAAAAAAGACAGCCTCTTCAACAGGTGGTGTTGGGAGAGCTGGACAGCAACATGTAGAAGAATGAAACCAGACCACTTTCTTACACCATTCACAAAAATAAACTCAAAATGGCTGAAGGACCTGAATGTGAGACAGGAAACCATCAAAATCCTAGAGGAGAAAGCAGGAAACAGCCTCCTTGACCTCAATCACGGCAATTTCCTCCTCAACACATCCCCAAAGGCAGGGAATCAAGAACAAAAATGAACTGTTGGGACCTCATCAAGATAAAAACCTTCTGCAAGGCAAAGGATACAATCAAACTAAAGGCAACCGACCGAATGGGAAAAGATAGTGGCAAATGGCATATCGGATAAAGGGCTAGTATCCAAAATATACAAGGAACTCACTAAACTCCACACCTGAAAAAGGAATAATCCAGTGAAGAAATGGGTAGAAGACCTGAACAGACACTTCTCCAAAGAGGACATCCAGATGGCCTACAGGCACATGAAACGATGCTCAACATCGCTCCTCATCAGGGAAACACAAACCAAAACCACACTGAGACACCACCTCACGCCAGTCAGAGTGGCTAAAGTGAACAAATCAAGAGACTATAGATGCTGGTGAGGATGTGGAGAGACGGGCACCCTCCTACACTGTTGGTGGGAATGTAAACTGGTGAAGCCGCTCTGGAAAACAGTGTGGAGGCTCCTCAAAAAACTATCAGTAGAACTCCCCTACGACCCAGCAATAGCACTGCTGGGGATCTACCCAAGGGATAAAGAAGTGCCGATGCATAGGGGCACATATACCCCAATGTTCATAGCGGCACTTTCTACAATAGCCAAATCATGGAAAGAGCCTAAATGTCCATCACCTGATGAATGGATCAAGAAGATGTGGTTTATATACACAATGGAGTACTGCATGGCAATGAGAGAAAAATGAAATCTGGCCATTTGTAGCAAACTGGATGGACCTGGAGGAGGTCATGCTAAGCAAAATAAGTCAGGCGGAGAAGGACAGATACCCTATGTTTGCACTCATAGGTCTAACAGGAGAAACCTAACAGGGGACCACGGGAAGGGGAAAGGCGGAGGAAAGAGTTAGGGAGAGGGAGTGAAGCAAATCATGAGAGACTTTTGAATGCTGAGAACAAACTGAGGGCTGAGGAGGGAGGGGGAAGCGGAAGGGGGGTGATGGCCGTGGAGGAGGGCACTTGTGGGAAAGAGTGCTGGGTGTTATATGGAAACCAACTTGGTAATAAACTATTTAAATAAAAAAAAATCCTCTCATTTTGGTACCTGTAGATCTACTTAACATCTACAATCAGCTCTAAGTAAAGCAGATCAGCCTCAGTACTGTGGATGGGCCTCATCAGCTGAAGCCCTTAAGAGCAGAACCGGGCGTTTCCCAGAAGAGGAATTCTGCCCGGTCCGGTCCGTGCCAACTGGCCTGCCCGGCAGACGTCAAAATCAGGATTCCAACACCAAGTCTCACTTGAATTTCCAGGCCTACAGATTATAGGCTTGCCAGCCTCTACCATCCTATGAGCCAATTCCTTAAAACAAATGTCTTTACTTACACACAAACATAAACACACACACAATTGGTTCTGTTTCTCTGGAAAAAAATTAAACTGCTACAAAGAAGCACCTCAGTTCCTTCTGAAGCTGTTTCGGGGTAAGCGTCAAGGCGAGCTGAGTGGAAAGAGCAGAAGGGATAGTGTTGGGGGATGGTGAGGGGGATGGTAAGGAGAGGCTGTGGATGGCCAGGCCCTGCCAGGAGCTGCTCCACCCATGGGGGCCATGGGCAGCACAGAGGCTAAGTGAAACTGGACCAACTGTGGGTGAAGGAACCCAGGTCAGCTCTGGGCACCTGCCTGGGATGACGTGAGCAGCCACCTTCTCCCCACTGCAGCTAGGCCACCGACGGGTCTGTAGCAACCCTGCCTCTGCGGGCTCCACTCTGCGGGGTGCCAGGCAGGCTCTCCAGGGAGTGCGCCCAGCCCCCAGAACCAACCTGGGCGCGGGGTGTGAGTTCCTAGTTTAACATGCTCCCCAGGGATTCCTCAGGCCACTGCAGTCCGACAACTGCTGGACTGGCTTTTGCAAATGGTGGAGAGACCTGGAAGGTACTGAGCAGGGAGATGGCCAGGGCCTGGGAGATGAAAAGTGGGCCTCCGCCAGCCTAAGGGAAGGAGTCACCCTCCCTGAGGCTGGCCCATGTCACAGACAGGCCACTAAGGAGCATGTTACCCCTGCTCTTAGGCAGCACGTCGCAGCCGCCGCCCCGCCGAGCCGGGTCCGGGCACTCCCACTCCTCCTGGGACAGGTATGCCGCCACATCCTCCAAGGTCACCGGCACCTGCTGAAACGCAACCCATCAGTCCTCTGCCACTGCTCCTTCCCAAGGGCCCGCCTGGTGGCCTCACCCACCCCCTCCACCTGTATCACAAAGGCAGGTCCTGCCTGCCTCCTCCGCTTCCTCTCTCCTACACCTTCCTTCTCCATGTGCTGTTACTCATCTTCCCGCCTCAAGCTCCGCTCACAGGACAGCTGAATCCTGCTAGCTGGGAGGACACCGTTGCCACCACGCTGTGTCCCACTGCTGCAGGCCCAGAGACATCATGGACAGAGTCACTGTGGGGAGCAGCTGGTCCACTGCGCACTCAGCCACCAGGGCCCTGAGTTAGGCATGCCTTGCCTCAGCTCAAACCAGCCCTGGGACCCAAGTGGGGTGTCTTGGGAACCTCAGGATGCCTCCAGGCCACCAGTTCCCAAATCTAGCACCACACTGACCTGAGGAGCATATTAAAACCCAAGCAAGCAATGTCGAGGAGAGGCAAACCGACGGAGACACAAACGAGACGGCAGGGGCTGGGGAACAGGGGTGGGGAGGGACCACTCCCGGGTACCGGGTGTTGTGGGGAGGAAGTGTTTTGAGAACTGTGATAAAGGTGGCATAGCTCTATAAGTATACTGAAGGCTAAACACTCTAAATGGCTGAATTGTGTGGTATGTGAATTATATCTTGATAAAGCTGTTTTATTTTTAAACAAACAACCTAGGAAGACTCTGATTCCAGGCCAGGGCTGAGGGATGAATCTATATTTTTACCCAAAGTCCCAAGAGTCTAGTGCCCAGCTGGGTTTGAAGCAATCGTCCCCAGCCCATCATTAAGCCCTGGAATCCTCTGGGGACACACCTAACACCCAGATGACATCAGAGTGGGGACTTCCAGGAGGTGAAAGTCAGGGTAAAGGGGTCATTCCACGAGGAGCACCTCTGAAAGCTGGGCCTGGCCACGGGAGAGAAGTGTCCCCGTAACAAGGGTGTGGGACACACAGGGATGCAGCGGAACACCCACTCACCTGGGACCAGGACGAAACGAGAGACGTGGCCGGTGCCATCCCCTGATGCTGGGAGGCCACTGGGCCTGGGGAAAGAGCACAGAGTGGTCAGAGAAGGCCACACAGCCCAGCTCTGCACAGAGCAGCAAAGGCCCCGACCGGCCCACTGCTCCACACCTACACTCAGCTCCTGGGCAGGAACCTCTCCTTCCCACATGCACGGAGGCCCCGCCTCCTGTGACAACCTCTTCCCTCTGCCTCCTTCCCCTACAGGGCTTCTTTCATCCAGAGGGACGGCCACTCACCCCTCTTTGGCCAGAGCTGGGGGCTCCTCTTTGGTCTGTGGCTCAGCTGGGCTGGGGGCTGCTGGCTGGAACATCCAGACCTCTCTTCCAGAGACAGCTCCTCTGGCTCGGCCTCCACTTGGTGTTTCAAGCACGGTTCTCCTGTCCCATGGGGCAGTACATCATCAGGGAGCACTTCCAGGCCCTGCAAGCGACGGAGATCTGCCCAGCAGCTCCCAGAAGTTTGGGAGAAAACCCACAAGGTCCCCAGCCACTCTTGTCTCAGACGCCCCCGGCCACGCTCCATTCCCAGGCTCCCAGGCTCTGCCCAGCTGTGCCTCACCACCACCTACCTCTGGCTACCTCCCCTCACCCCCCACCTGGCCACATCCCCTCCCCCCAGCCCTCCACATGCCACACGCTCCTCCCTCCAGGCTCCCTCCCTCCAAACAGCTCCAGGAGAAGGAATGTGAGCTTCCAAGAGGTCAGGCTCCCACCCTGGACAAATGGAGGCCTGCCCTGCCCCCGGGGACAGACTCCACTGTCTTTCCCCATCACACAGCACTGTCACTCCCTTACTCCACCTTGATGCTCCCACAGACCCTGGACCAGAAAGAAGGGCCCTGAATCAGGTCTCGTCTGGGAAGTTCACACTACTGCATGTGCTACATTTTCTGAGGTCATCTACAAGTGCTCTAGACCATCTATTTCCCAATTCCAGAGCACAGGATGAACTTGGGTCTCGGAGTTTACTGAGCTCTGCAACAGTACTTGGGATACGAGACCTTAAACGCAGTGCCAGGGACCCCTGCATCAGGCTCAACGTTCCACACCTCTAAGAGGACACAGTCCCCAGAGGTTTGGGGTGCACAGACCGAGGGAACCCATGCTAAAGAACTAATCCAATCTGAGTTAAGAGCTATCCAGGACTAATCTAATCTGAGCAAGAAGAATTTGTAAGACTTCCTCATTGCTCCAATTTGGTTAAAATAAGTTGGGAGCATGCGCTAGAGTCATGCTGTGCACAGGACTTTCCACGACGACGATGAAGTGTCCCATATCGTTGCCATCCAGTACGGCCACTGGCCATGTGTGACAACTGAGCCCTTGAAACCTGGCCCGTGTGACTTAGCAACTACACCTGACATTTTAACTAGTTTTAATTAAAAAAAATCACATGTGGGGGTGCCTGGGTGGCTCAGTTGGGTAAGCGTCCAACTCCTGATTTTGGCTCTAGTCACAATCTCACAGTTGGTGAGACGGAGCCCCGTAACAAGCAATCAGCACAGAGCCGGGTTGGGATTCTCTTCTCTCCCTCTCTCTCCCCCACTCGCACTGTCTCTCTCTCTCTTAAAACGAGAGACAGCCACTCAGAAGTGGTAGCCACTGCATTGGCCAGCGCAGCTCTAGAGAGGTAGGGGACACATGCAGCTCTAACCAAGGCACCCACCTGCCCCTGCTCTTTCTTCTCAGTACTCTTCCCTCTTCTGGAATCTCTTCAACCCCCATGGCCCTGCCTTGGAAGATCTCCAGCCTCTCGCCTATCAAAACCTCTGTCTGACCTACGCTGGGATGATGTTAAGGAACCAAACGACCCAGCTCAGAGAGGGCTAGTGGGGCTACATGTGCTTAATCAACAGGGTTACAGCCAGCAGCCAAGGCTGAGAAAGACTCTGCAGCCGCCTTTTTCAGTTCACAGGTACAGGCAGCCCCGGCTCCTCCCAATGGCCAAGGCAGGCCGCGGCTCCAGAGCCCAAGGAATCTCCAAATGCACACCTGAGGAGCAGGGCCCTGAGGTCTTGGGGCCCCATCTCCTCACCTTAGGGCCAAATTGCCCCCCACCTCAC
The DNA here is from genome assembly GCA_004023785.1 of Mungos mungo. Classification (NCBI taxonomy): domain Eukaryota; kingdom Metazoa; phylum Chordata; class Mammalia; order Carnivora; family Herpestidae; genus Mungos; species Mungos mungo. Next base: position 160,606 of record PISW01002252.1, read on the forward strand.
CCGCTGCCTCTGTTTCCTGGGCTCCCGCTGCAGCCCTTCCACGAGGACCACGGCCTCCTCACCACTCTCCGGCTGCTGCTCCCGCACCCGGGCCTGGATCTCCCCTGGCAACACTGTCAGGAACTGCTCCAGCACCAGCAGCTCCAGGATCTGCTCCTTGGTGCGCAGTTCAGGCCGCAGCCAGCGGCAGCACAGCTCCCAAAGGCGGCTCAGGGCCTCCCGGGGTCCGGCCACCTCCTGGTAACAAAAGAGCCGGAAGAGCTGGCGGAAGGTCTCAGGGCTGGGGTCTTCGGTCTCCAGGGACGGCTCCTCTTCCCAGCAGAAATCCTCCTCCACCTTCACAATCAGGATCTCGTCTTGCTCCAGGGGTGGCGGAGGCTGGAGACCAGGTGTGGTCGCCATTGTCTGGGGCAAGCCTTGCTCTTTCTTGTGCCTCAGGGGTTAAACTTGTCTCTCCTTATACCTCTGGCCGGAAACTGGAAATTGTTTTCAGGCTCTGTGGAGAAACAATATAATCATTTGGGGTGCAGCAGCGGGGCTAGATTAGCATCTACACCCATAGGGCCCTAGGACTAACTCACCCTCATTGGTAAAAGAAAAGAGCTGAAGTAAATCAAACCGTCCTTGCTGCTAAGCCCTCTGCTAACTCCTGGGCAAGTTTAAAACTCTCAGGGTGTCGATTCCTCGGTCAAAAAGCATCTGATGATATTCCTACACACAGGCTTCTGAGAGGACGAACCAGGATTATTTGAAAAGGGTTTTGCGCATTGGCTGGAAGGAGGTCAGAGCTTGGGAAACGCAGTTTTCATTAGTACGGTTGGCCCTTATAGGATGGGGTCCCCTTGGAAACATGGTGAGAACCGGGGCCCCGTGTGTCCAAGCGGACGCAGCGGGTTCTGTCACGCCCTGACTCTCCATTTCGGGCTCGGCAAGCCCTGAAGGCCCGCCGGGTACCCTAGAGTGGAGGGGTCACCACGACTCCTCCAACCGCAGGGTCCTGAGAGACTAGGGCCTCTCCGGCCGGGCATGCTTTCCCATGTTTCGTCCTTAGGTGTAGCGTGAACGGCTGGCCCAGGTCGAGCACAAACCGGCACTCTGACGACGCGCGGAAGGACAGAAGCGCGGACCGGGCCTCCGCGTCCGCACTCACCGGCAGCGCGGCGGGCCGAGCCGGGAGCAGGACCGTGGGTGCCGGGTGTGCAGGAAGCAGGCCAGCCAGACACTAGGCCGACAAACCCCACAAAGCAGATCCGCGTCGCGTCTTCTCCAGCCACGAGCGGAGCCCGCTGTGGATCTAGAGAACGAGGCCTTGAGGGCGGGCCCACCGCAGCACTGTGGGTAACGTAGTCCTCGCGCCATTGGCTGAGCCGGGTGTCGAGTGTGAGCATGAGCCTGGATAGGCAATCCCGCGAGGTGCATTGTGGGCAACGTAGTCCTCTCACCGGGGGCCGGCTACCGGTAAGCGCGTGGGACTGAGACCGTGTGGGCGGGACCACAGGAAACATTGTGGGCAATATAGTCCTTTCACCTTCAGCGAGCGAGTAGGCGAGCGTTTCAAGGTACCGCAGCTTCTGGGCCACCTTACCTGCGTCGTCTCCATCCGCCCTCGCCTGACCTGAGAGAGGTCCTCGGTGGGAGGGGACTTTGTAAATTTACATTCCTGATTACGTAATACTCTGTATGTACCAGGCTCTGTTTTAAATACTTTGCAGTTATTTACAGTTCATCTTTGAAAAAAAGGTGGGAGATTTTATATTTTATATATTTTATAGATGAAGAAAAGAGGCAGGCAGTTTCAGTAGTGAAGAACGGGGGTGAGGATGGAACCCAGGCATCTGTCCAAACCCAGCTCTTTAATTTTGGAGAGTGAGAAATGAAGACCGAGAAAGTTACTTGTTGGGGGCATCTTGGATACCAATTGCTTATTTATTAATTTAATCAACAAATGCTGGGCTCTGCTTTGTACCAGGCAGGCACCATGAACATGAAGTGAACTAGACAAATGGTCCCTGGTGTTGCTGTCCAGACCGGAGAAGACTAAGCCCCTGACCCTTAAAGCAGGTGAAGGGTCTTGGTGAGGGTTACCTGCCTCGCACATCGTAAGTACTCCATCCGCATTATCACTGATGTAAGGACCAGGGGATTCCTGAGTCCTTCGGTTCTGCCATCTCCAGCCCTAGCAACTAACCTCATCTTCCCACTAGCTTTTCTTCCGCGCCTACTCTCCAATCTCTCTCATGTTTCATTCCCCACCCCTACATCCAACATCCAGTTTTTATTGTGAGAACACCAAGCAGAACAAGGCACTGGGCTGCCTATGACTAATTTCTGGAGACTGCTTCTCCCTCAGTGGGAGGCACCTTTAAGGGCAGATTTCAGGGCTGCCTTCAAGACCACCACAGCTTTGGGGTGGGGTCTGAAGAAAGGCAGGCCCACATATGCCTATTTCTCCTTCAACATGACGTTGCTGGTCAGGAGAGCTGCGATGTTGAGAATAAACCAGCACCAACATGTGGAGCTATTCAGAGACCTGGTACTCAAGTCCAACACAAGAGGCCCGCCAGCTGGGTTGCTTTGGGAGGAGAATGTGCAAAGGGGAATTTTGAACAAGTCACAGGGAGCATATAGCAGGAGAGGAAGAAGACAGAACAAATAAAATGGGAGAGGGAAGAGGAGGAAAGCAGAAGAGGCAGGTGGAGAATCTGAGGGACAATCAGCAGGTTCTGCAGGGCCGGGCGACCATGATCTAGCTGCAGAACGTGCTGGGTTGTGTCTAGGGAAGCAGACTGGCAAAGGGACACCAGCATTTTCAAAGCTGTCCCATGCCTTCCCTTTCTGCCTCCTGGTTAGCTGTGGGGACCAGGCATCATCTTCTCACAGCCGTACGTGCAGAAGTTAGCAAGTCTATGTATTGATCCAGGCCCTGGCCCTCTCCTGTCTGGGCAATTTTCAGTGACTACAAGTGACAGAGATTAAAAGGACAAATTTGTTCTTTGCTTAGGATTTCATGTTTGTTTGTTTGTTTAGTATTTCGGTCTTAATTCTATTTTGGGGGAGACACAAACAGGCAGTCCCTACCAATGTGGACGTGGGCCCTCCAAAGACGTACACCCAAGCCAGCGCTTCGAGTCCTGCCTCCACCGCTATTCACGAGGTGTGCCTTGCCTTCCGCACCCGTAAAATGAAGACGGCCACAGCTCAGCTTCAGGGAGCTGAGGGATGCGATTAGATGAGAGGATGTTTGTAAAGCACCGGTGACAATATCCAGCACATAACAAATGCTCCTTAGGCATCAGCTCTAGTTTTGTGACTTGCAGCTTCTGTAAGACCCTCCTCAGGTCAAGCGGACCCTAATGGAAAAATGCCAACCAGGCTTTCACTCTCCAACCCTTTTCTGATTAAACAATCAAGGGTTGGGAAATTGAGCTCTGGGAGTCCTAAAATGTAACCCATAAGTTATAACTTAAAGGTTAACTTGTTTTCTAAGACCCCACCCTTTAACCCCCCCCCCCCCCCCCCCCCCCCCCCCCCCCCCCCCCCCCCCCCCCCCCCCCCCCCCCCCCCCCCCCCCGCACAGTTCTCGCTTCTGTGCACCTGCTCCGCCTCCCCTTCCCACCTATGATTGGTCACTTCAAATTTCTCCTGAGACAAAGAACTCTAAAACTGATAGGTCTCTGCCACATCTTATGTTTGTGTGTCGAAATACGATTGGCCACTATAGAATGCTGCAAACTATGATTGGTTAACTAAATGATGACTTACTTTGTCTTGCCAAAGCCCTTAAACACCCTGAGCTCCTGCTCGGAGGCGCTCTCTCCTGAGGACTTGTCAACACTAGGGAGGGGCCCATTCACCTGCTCCGTTTGTGTCTGTGGATTTCACTCTCGGTGACTGGATTCTGGAGGGAAAGGTCTAACACTACTGTGAGATGAGATACATAGTCTCAGTGTGTGGGCCTCGGCTGCCTGGTGCCCTGGCGTTCCTGTACGAAGCCCACGGGGCTACTAAGGTGCCAAGCAGTGTTCGTAGTCTGAATGAAAAGTATTTTTCATTATGCACACCTATCACTATATTTATACTTACAAGTGTTTATGAAGTCAACAAGACCGTTTGAGTTTAAAAGGCAGTCTCGGGGGTGTCTGGGTGGCTCAGTCAGTTGAGCGTCTGGCTTTGGCTCAGGTCATGATCTTGTGGTTTGTGGGTTCGAGCCCCGCATCAGGCTCTGTGCTGATGGCTAGCCTGGAGCCTGTCTTCGGATTCTGTGTCTCCCTCTCTCTCTGACCCTCCCCTGCTCACGCTGTCTCTCTCTCTCTCTCTCAAAAATAAATAAAAAACATTAAAAAAAAATTTAAGGCAGCCTCATACTCACAGAAGTCTGCAAACAACTGAGCAGCACACACACATCCTGAAGGCAGAGGGGAAGTCTCTTCAGACTGATGCCATGGTTCCGTCATCACAGACAGGCATCGATTCAGCTCACATTTTTTCTTAGTGTTCAGTTGCGGCAAGGAAAGGAGGGTTTACAATCAAGCCCTCCAAAAGTTGTCATCTATGGTAGCGATTTCTCAGTATTCAAATGACTGAGAAACAAAAATTCAAAATGCAAGGCAAATAGTTTCAGTAATTTGACTAAATTATCTAAGAGAGTCATCAGGGAGCTACCATGCCCCCAAACTGATACATAATGAGTGTCTTATTACACTTTTTATAAGGCTTCCATGAGCTAATAATAAAACCTAATGGTTTTAAAAAAAATTTTTTTTTAATGTTTATTCTTTGAGAGAGAGACACACACAGCATGAGCGGGGCATGACAGAGACAGACCATGTGACTTTGAGAGACAGGGGGACAGAATCTGAAGCAGGCTCCAGGCTCTGAGCTGTCAGCAAGGAGCCCAATGCGGGGCCTGAATTCACAAACTGCGAGATCATGACCCAAGATGAAGTCGGACGCTTAACCGACTGAGCTACCCAGGTGCCCCAAAACCTAATGTTTTTTAAGCCCTTCCTAAGTCCATGGAATTTTTTTTTACCATGCTACTTAAATCCTCACAATGACTCTTGTATAGATATCACTATGACCCATGTTTCAGACAAGTGAACCAAGGCTCAGAGAGGTGCACAGCTCTGCCAAGGCCGCACGCAGCTAGGAAACTGAGAAGCCAAACCAAACTCAGGGAAGTCTGCTCCAGAGCCTGCCGCCCCAACCACTCCCCTAACGTACTCCTGAACACCAGCCCAGTAATCGGAGCTCTGCCTTGGAATAAATATTCAGATGATTTCTTGGAAGACTCTGGTCCTGTCCCAAGACTATCCTTTAAAGTGGCTACATTGAGCCAGAATATCTCCCCCGCCCCCCAGCCCTGTTTTTCTAAACATAGTGGGAAAATCTGCTTGGTTCATAGTAGGTGCTCAGTAAATATTTGCTTGATGACTGAATAAATTAATGGGACACATTTGTTCTTCAGATACTGAGCTGTGCTGCCCAACCATGATTCACAAACCTGATGATGGTGACATAAATGGGGATAAACATGATCTATGCCCCAGAGGAAACTTGCTAGGATTAAATGGTCCAGTACCTTAAAATACTTCCCACTAGGGTGAAACATAGAAGCAGTCAGTAAGCATTAGTGTTGTTTCTATTTTCACTAATGGAAAGGATGAGGGACAGAGCACTTGCTGTGAATGCTGGGAAACCTCTCCGTGGAGTCTGGCTGTGTCGGTTCCATTGTTAAATTTGAGACAGATGAGAAGGACACATCAGTTAACAGGGAGGCAGGAGACAGCCGTCGTTTAGACCCTGAGCCACCCAGCACCTGAAACTCTACCTGTCTTATCCCTACCGCCAGCAGGCCAAGCGAGAACCAGACAGGTAGGAACAGCCTTGCGAAGCATGACTGCTCCTCCGAGGGAGCGCTGCCTCCAGGAAAAAGAATAAAGACTGGAGAGTGCAGGAAGGGGGGGCTCAAAGACCCCCAGGCGGGCTCGGAAATCCTTACTCCTGGGGGTGCCGTCTGCCAGATTCTCCTGTGTGCGGTCAGCCTGTGCATCACTCAGAATGGGGTGAAGAGTCACACATTCCTTTCGGGAAACACAGCATCTTCATCTGCTCAGGCTGCCGTAACAACAAACCACAGACATCTTACAGTTCTGAAGGCTGGAAGTCCAAGGTCAAGGCGTCAGTGGATTCAGATCCCGACGAGAGCTCTCTTCTCACTTGCAGACTGCTACCTTCTCATTGTGTCTTCACATGGGAGAGAGAGCGATCTCCTCCCTTTTAAAAAAAAGTTTTTTTAATGTTTATTTATTTTTGAGACAGAGAGAGACAGATCGTGAGCAGGGGAGGGGCAGAGAGAGAGGGAGGCACAGAATCGGAATCAGGCTCCAGGCCGTCAGCACAGAGCCCCGATGCGGGGCTTGAACTCACAAATCAGGAGATCGTGACCTGAGCCCGAGTCAGTCATTTAACGGACTGAACCACTCAGGTGCCCCTCCCTCTTGTTTAATGTCTATTTATTTTGAGAGCAAGAGAGAGGAGTGGGAGGGGCGGGGAGAGGGAGGTAGAATCCCAAGCAGGCTCCATGCTGTTAAGTGCAGAGCCCAATGTGGGGCGCAGACCCACAAACTGTGAGTTCATGACTTGAGCCGAAATTAAGAGTCGGACACTTAACAGATGAAGCCACTCGGACGCCCCTTCTCCCATTTTTCTTACAGCACGTGTGCATCCTGGTCTTGTGTACTACATGTAGGACAGGGACACAAGCGGGGAGAACTTCTCGCTGCCCCAAGAAACACAGCAGTGCTGGCACCGACAGCTGCTGGCACAAGGCAGTGTCCGGGACACCAGAGTAGTAGGAAATGCAGGCCCCATGCTGCCAGCCACTCCGATGGTTCCTCAGAAGTCTGGCATCTGGAGGTTTAGGTAAGAACTCCTCATTTGGAAGATAGACTCAAACTGGCTTTAAATCCGGTGTGAGTGGCCCCAGGGTGGCTCAGTTGGTTAAACGCCCGATTCCTGATACCGGCTCAGGTCATGATCTCACAGTTCATGGGTTGGAGCCCCGCGATGCTCCGACAGTGTGGATCCTGCGTGGGACTCTCTCCCTCCCTCTCTCAAAATAAATAAATAAACGTTAAAAAAATAAACCCAGTGTGAGATAAACAAAACCCGCCAACCTTCTTCCGGTTTGTGTCAGGCGCACAGAAAGATGTATACACCATCCTACAAAATGATGCAGGTGCTGACAGGAGAGGGGAGAGAGGGATGCAGTTGCTCCTTTAGGTGGAGAATATTTATACAAAAAGACCATTCGTTCACCTGGGCTCCACCTCGTTATGGAAGCCGGCATCTCCTTAGCTTCAATATTCTCTTCAACGGCTTTCTCCAAAGGGGCATGAGGCCAAAGCTAAAGGAAGAGAAACAAAGGTAAAATATCTGGCTCCCCTCAAAAATCTGTTGAGCCCTCCTAAGGGCTGACGCCAGCCATGCAGAGAGCCAGCCTGTGTGAGAAAGAGAGACAGCAGCAGACACCCAGAGGGAGAAAGGCACAGATGAGGAGTGCACGTCTTTCTCCATCACTGTTCAGGAAAAAGTTATTCATGTGTGACCACTTGTTGCACAATGGTACGGAAGGCTTTATCCAGACCACCGACAGGTGCAGGGACCCCTGGAAGGGGGTGTGCGGTAAGGGAGAGATACTGGGGTCAACTCCAAATAGAACAAGGAAAAGTGGGGCTTTATAGTCGAGGCGGAGGAGGATGGAAAATTAGTAAGAGGAAACATCAGGGGGGATTCTGGCGAAACCAACCTGGTAGGATACTTGCTGAACGCAAGCTGGGATGATAGGGTATCAAGGGTTAGTGTTCTGGCTACAGTGACTTAGCCGGATTCTTGCTAAAAGATTGGACGGTGCGTAAATGAATATAGAAGTTCCAAAGTCAAGGCCTTGTTGAGAAGTTCAGAGGAACCTAAGTAGTTTGGTAGAGGAACCTTTGCCACCACCTCCAGAGTAAACGGACTCTTTCTGACAGGAGGGCTGCTCTCCGGAAATAGGAAGTGCCCTTTGGGGTTCTCATTTGTAAAGGCACAAGCTGTTCAAGATAAAACTCCAAGAGATGCCAAGTGCCCCCGCCCACCGTCTACCTAGAAGACAGAGACCTTGCAGATCAATGCATAGCCCCAACCCAACTTCCAACCCCCAATATTCCTTGTCCGGTCTGCTTCTTTTTGAAATAATATCAGCCACCAATCCCTGAGCACCTGGCAATACACATTTGCTCTGTCTATTCTTAATCTAGTAATAATAGGGGGAGTGTGATCTCTACAGGTAAAAACCCCTGAAGCTCCGAGTTTTAAGTACGGAATCCAAGGAGGGTCACACAGGCAGGAAGTGACCGACATGGGGCTGGAACCTACGTCTTTGATTCCAGAAACCCAGCTCCGAAGCACCAGGTTAGAGCACTTAGCCCGTAATAACCCAGGCTCCCAGTCCTCTTTGGCTTAACACGCTACGCCGCGTTTGCCAGTCTGGGGCGCGCCCCGACCCCGCCGCCCAGAGAGGCCAGGAAGGCGCGCCAGTCCAGGTTCCAGTCCCGCCTCTGCACTACTGGCTGCGAAAGCCCTCAGCACATAAACCGCTTGCGACTCAACGTCGGCGCTCAGCGTAGCGCCCCGCAGAGGCCAGGCGGATCCGCAGGCTCGCGAGTCTTTCCCCAAGAATCGCGCGAGCTCCGTGACTGACGGAGGCGGAAGTCGCTGGGGCCGGAACCGGAGGGAGGACGGGACTACACTTCCCAGAGTGCCTAGCGCCGCGCTGGACCGGCAGATTCCTGGGCCCGCCCGGGTTGCAGGCGGGTGCAGAGATTCTTTGGGGGGTCTCCAAAGGAGGCGGCTCTGCCAGGGCCTCAGAGGGTGGGGCTTCGTCTTCAGGGCGGCCGCTTCCAGCCGCTTCCAGCTGAGGCCGTGCCGGCTCCTGGTGGGCTCTGAGCTTCAGTTAACACACTGTGAATGGGGACACTAGCCGGTCAAGGTTGTAACAAGTTCAAAACCATTCATGCATAGTTTTCAAAGCATATTGAAACCTAGCTAGGCGCAGGGGTTACCGCAGTTGTTAGCAAGCACTTATTTTCATGAAATTCAAATTGTACCAAGAGAGGCTGCTTTGATCTTCATTAACTTTAAAAGGTGTTCTTTTTTTTTTTTTTTTAAGTTTATTCATTTCTGAGAGAGAGACAGAGCTGGTGCGGGGGAGGGCCAGAGAGAGAGGGAGACACAGAATTGCAAGCAGGCTCCAGGCTCTGAGCTGTCAGCACAGAGCTCTATGGAGGGCTCAAAGCCACCAACTTTGAGATCATGACTGAGGCAAAGTACAACGTTCAACCAACCAAGCCACCCAGACGCCCCGAGAGGTGTTCTTAAGTTCATATGATTGATTTGCTACCCCTCCTTGGGTATCTAGAAATCTTACATTCCTTTCTAGGAGGAGAAAAGAAAGCCCTAGCATGTCACAGAATGGGAGTTAGACCTCTTGCACAACACTCAAGCACTGAAAGGTGTAAATAGACAGCACTAAATAGCATTAAATCTGCACAGAATCAGGAAATGTTACAGATCTCTGCAACCTCTCAGTGACGAACGACACCCTGTCCCTTTAAAACCCTCTTGGCTGGCAGGAACCAGGGAACTGGCTTTTGGACAAGAGTCACCTTCCCCCCAGATAGCTGGCCTCCTGCATAGAGCTCCTATTCCTTTCCGATCAGTACTCCTCTCTTGAGTGTTGGCCTTTGGAGAGACGGGCAGCTGAAGTTGGGATTTGGTAACGAGGCATTCAGTGATGAGATCACCGCACAAGGAAGTTGGTCATGTCTTTAGTACATCCTGTCATAGGGTATACAAGTGTACAAGTGTGTACAAGTATACAAGGGTATACATCCTGCCTATGGGTTCAAGTGACAGTTGAGTGCAGGTGTTAAGGCAAGGTGCAGTTAACCTAGGGAGTTGGGGGAGAGAGCTCCACACAGAAGGAACCTCAGGTGTGAAGGTCGCTATTTCTGAGAGATTGGGGTGCAAATTTTAAAGGACAGAAAGGATGGGGCACCTGGGTAGCTCAGTAGGTTAAGTGTATGACTTTGGCTCAAGTCATGATCTCGCAGTTGATGAGTGCAAGCCCTGCGTCAGGCTCTGTGCTGACAGCTGGGAGCCTGGAGCCTGCTTCCGATTCAGATTCCCTGTCTCTCTGCCCCTCCCCCACTCACACTCTGTCTGTCTGTCTCTCTCTCTCTCTCAAAAATAAAGATTTAAAAAAAAAAAGACAAGAAAGAGGGATGCCTGGGTGGCTCAGACGGTTAAATGACTGACTCTTGATTTTTGGCTCAGGTCATGGTCTCGTGGTTCATGAATTTGAGCCTCATTTCAGACTCTAAACTGACAGGGTGGAGCCTGCTTGGGATTTTCTCTCCCTCCCTCTCTCAAAATAAATAAGTAAGTGTAAAAAAAAAGAGACTGGAATGGTCCAGGTGCAGGGGATGAAGCTGAGAAGATGAGGCTGGAGAGGTGAGATCATGCAGGAGAACCTTGGAAATTCTGATGAGGATCGAGGCTTTTATCCTAAAAGCAATGTGAAATCAGTACAGTTTGGGGATTTATGTAGGATAGTGTCGTCATATGGTAGGAAGCTTGGTGGAGTACAGATCTCAGGGAGAACAGGAGCTGTCGACCAGCTGGAAAGTCCTGGAATGTTTCAGAGATGAGGTAATACTAGTGACGGTGGTAGTCACAAAGGATGGAGTGGACTGAGATTCCTGAAAACAGCAGGGCCTGGGGTTCGTTGGGCTGGGCTGAAGGAGAGAGAGGGCAGGGAAAACGGATTAGTGAAACAGGGACCATAACATCTCCTGCAATAGGTACCGTTTTGATTAAAAGAGGCAAAACAGGTGCCTGGGTGGCTCAGTCGGTTAAGCATACAACTCTTGATCAGGTCGTGAACTCACAGGTCGTGGGATTGAGCCCCGCGACAGGTTCCATGTTCATGGCACGGAGCCTGCTTGGGATTCTCTCCCCTCTCTCTGTCCCTCCCCCTGTTTGCATATGCATGCTCTTCTCTCAAATAAATTACATTTAAAAAAATTTTTAAGGGACATGGGGTGGAGGCTCAGTCAGTTAAGCATCCGACTTCAGCTCAGGTCATGATCTCACGGCTCCTGAGTTCGAGCCCCGTATTGGACTTTGTGCTGACTACTCAGAGCCTGGAGCCTGCCTTGGATTCTGTGTCTCCCTTTCTCTCTGCCCCTCCCCCACCCGCACTCTGTCTCTCTCTCTCTCAAAAATAATATTTTTAAAATGTTAAACTTTTTGGGGCGCCTGGGTGGCTCAGTTGGTTAAGCCTCCGACTTCAGCTCAGGTCAGATCTCATGTTCATGGGTTCTAGCCCCACGTCAGGCTCTTTGCTGACAGCTAGCTCAGAGCCTGGAGCCTGCCTCAGGTTCTGTGTCTCCTTCTCTCTCTGCCCCTCCCCCTCTCATGCTCTGTCTCTCTCTCGGTATCAAAAATAAAATTAAAAATTAAAAAAAAATAATAAAAAGATATTAAAAAAATAAATAAATAAAATGTTAAACTTTTTAAGGTTTTTTATTTATTTTTGAGAGACAGAGAGAGACAATGCAAGCAGGGGAGGTTCAGAGAGAGAGGGAGACACAGAATCTGAAGCAGGCTTCTAGGCTCTGAGCTGTCAGCACAGAGCCCAATGCGGAGCTCAAACCCATGAACTGTGAGATCATGACCTGAGCCGAAGTTGGACACTCAACAAACTGAGCCACCCAGGTGCTCCTAAGATTCATTCATTTAACAGCTGGGTCTTGGGCACCTGTCATGTGCAGGTTGAAGCCGATAGGTCTCTGTCCTCACAACTCCCAGCCCCACAAGGAGACTGACCTGAAATCATGTGATACATACAGAGTATATTGGGCAGTGAGTACATCAGACTTGGGAAATCAAGGAGGGCATCATGCAGGAGGCAACTTTTAGCTCATGTGATGGTCAGTTTTAAGTGTCAGCTTAACTGAGGGGCGCCTGGGTGGCTCAGTTGGTTAAGCATCCAACTTCGGCTCAGGTCATCATTTCACAGTTCATGAGTTCGAGCCCCACGTTGGGCTCTGTGCTGACAGCTCAGAGCCTGGACCCTGCTTCCAATTCTGTATCTCTTTCTCTCTTTGCCCCTCCCCTGCTCACATTCTGTCTCTCAAAAATAAACATTAAACATTTTTTTTAAGTGTCAACTCGACTGGGCAGAGGGATGGCCAGATTGCTGGCAAAATATTACGTCTGGGTGCGTCTGTGAGAATGTCTCTGGAAGAGATTGGCATTGATTCAGTAGACTGAGTAAAGAGGATCAGCCTCCCCAATATGGGGTGGGCATCATCCAACCTGCTGAGGGCTCTAAAAGAGTCAAAAGACAGAGGAAGAATGGATTTCCTCTCCCTCCGTGAGCCTACAGAAGTCTTCTCCCCATGCTGGTCTGCCAGGGCAGGGCAGAGGCAGGCAGGAGGGGGAGCACAGAGTTTGGGGACGAGAGTTGAAGATGGGGAATTTGTAAGTGTTTATGACGCAGGGCCTGACCCTGTGCCAAGAAGGAGGGTCGGCAGTGACAGCAGAGCCTAATTTGGAATGTGCCTCTGGTTCTGGGGCCGAAGGTGCCGGTTGTCCAAGGCACGAGCTCCCGGGTCTTCAGGACTCCCGAGGGCCTTGGGTCTCACACCGTTATTTGAAAAAGAACTATACTTTTATTGGAGGACAGCTCAAAGAAGTCATTTACAAAACGCCTTTTGTTTTCAAAGCACAGCCGTTCATAAAAAGCAATGTCCACCTTTAATACATGCTCTCGCACGCAGGTGCGTGTTGGGGGCTGCCGGGTGCCCCACCCCTGCCCCGTGCTCAGTAGTCCTCGTCATCTTCAGAGTTGTCGTGGGCCCGCCTGCACGCCTTCGAGGGCCGGGGGGTGGCAGGCGGGCCTGGGGGGGTGGGAGCCAGGTTCACCCAGCCCGGCCCCCGAGGCAGCATGTGGCTCTCGTTGAGTCTGCAGACTCGGTAGTTCTCGTAGTGGACGTTGTGGGTGATGTCCTTCAGGTCCTGGAGGTGGGAGCTGGGGGGCGGGGGGCGGCTCAGCCCCGGCGGGCCCACAGCGCCCCCCGCCTCCCCCCCGGGGCCCCTGCACCTCACCGGATGAGCAGGTCTCTCAGCAGAGCAAACTCACAGTGCGCCATGTTCTCCACTGCAAGACAGACACAGAGCCCCGGCCCTGTTCCACCTGCCCTGCCCTCGGTGAGCACCGAGTTAGCGCCCACTGTATGCTCTGTACCCCTGATATCCACCGCAGCAGCCTTTCCCTCCACATTTCTCACGGTCTTCTCTTACCTCCCATTCATTCATTCATTCATCCACTCATTCATTCACTGCTGTGCCGGCGCGCCCGCCCCCCCCCCCCCCGCACCTGGTATAGACGGCTCCTACCAATACTTGAATCGATGAATCCACTCATCATTTATTATTGTCCACTTAATATTAATAACTACTACATTCTGTTATGTACATGATGCCATATATACTATATTCTTTTAGAAATTATGTTGGTAAATGGGGGGCGCAGGCCCTGGCTGCCCCCCCCTTCACTTCCCAGGCTCCCCTCGGCTGTGGGGCCTCCCTCCACTCCCTCAGGTAGCCTTACTCCTGCACCACCTTCTCCCACCTGTCATTGTCTCATCCGCTCTCTGGGGACAGGAGCCTTGTCAGTCCTATTTCAGTATACCCCCTGAGGAAGCTCCTAGAGTAGGCCCGGCACATAGTAGGCCCACGACAAATTCCGGGGAGTGCATAGTGTCTTCTTGGTGGCAAGCATTGTGCAAAGCGGTGGCCTGTCCTGTCCAACCAACTTCCCTGCACAGATGTGCAGTTCATTGATTGCACAAAGGCAACTGGCCATGCGTGAGGTTGGTGCCCATTTTACCGTGAGGAAACTGAGGCCCAGAGCGTCGGATAACGTGCCTGAAGCCTCCCAGCTGCAAAGAGGGACTTGATCTCCAGGTCTGTCTGCTTCTGGGCTGTGGGCTTGCCCACTCTGGGCCCTGCGATGGGTGCGGTGGGTGCCAGAGGCAGTAGGATGTGCCCGGATTTTCAGCCCACCCTCACCTGCGTTCTCTGCAGAGCCACTGACCTTCAACGATGCCCCACTTGGTCTTCCGGCCCAGGACACACTTCCCGTTCACCAGGTGCTCTCGGTTGGCCCCAACCACCGCAAAGGGGATCCGGTCCTGTGGGAGAAGAAAAGACAAAAGTGTTGGCCCTGCCTGGGAGGTGGGGAGAGAAGCCACGGAGGCGGAGTGGGGAGGCACACTGTCCTTTGTGGGGAGACACTGGTAGAAGCAGCACAGAGATCTGAAGTGCAAAGGCACGGGGCACCTGGCCGGCTCATTCGGTGGAGCCTGTGACTCTGGATCTCACGGTTGTGAGGTGAAGCCCCAAAGAGATTACTTAAAAATAAAATCTTTCAAAAAATAAGAGGCTGATCAATGCTTCAGTTTCCTCATCTGTAAAATGGGAGTCAGAAGAGCACATACAACAGGGCTTTGTGAACGTTCGGGAAGGTTACTCAGAGCCACATTAATAATAAAATTTTGCTGATGTTCCATCCTTTATCTGGGAAGCAGGTAAGACATTACCTGCAATCACCTTCATCGGTTGTCATGAGGGTTAAATGACCTAACTTTGTAACCCTGGGGGTTGGCAACCTGTGGTGCAGGGGCCAGACCGGGCCCCGCCTGTGTTCTCATGTGTAGTCTGTTGGCACACGGCCCCGTGCATTTGTGCTCTCCTGGCGGGGTTGCGTTCCTGCGGCAAGAGCGGAGTCGAGTGACTGCACAGAGACTGCGTGGCCCACGAGGCCTCACATGCTTACCATCACGTGGCCCTTCACGAAGGTGTGCTGAGCCCTGCTGAAAATTCTGGTGGCTCACATGCTCACGTCCAGAAGTGGAGACTCAAATTCCTAAACTCCAAAGTGCTATCTAGGGATTCGCTTCTATTTCCAAGAGTTAATTTGTGAGGAGGAATAGTAGCAATGGTGGCAATAATAATTATCCATTCCACACTTATTATGCGCCAGCCTGGAGCAAACCCTCAATAAATGTTAGGCATGTGGATGATTTACTGAGATGTTGAGTTAGTGCGTTCTCTGTGTGCGTTCAGTTCTGTCCTAGCTGCAGCCACGCTGCTGCCTTCTCAGGCCCCAGGACAGAAAGAAGCTGGTGAAGGTCAAGGCTCTTTGAACATTTCGCAGGAAATCCTGTTTATTGCGCCCATGGGGAGGGGACAGAGGGAATGGTGGAGACATTGGGTCCCAGATGGGAAGCAGGGACTCCATGTCCAGATGTGCACTTTGTTGACAGCACAAAGGCAACTGGTCATGACTCTGTGGGGGGCTGAGAAGTCACACACAGGCCCTGTCTGTGAAGGAAGAGCGGCTTTCTTCTGACTCAGCAACAGCACCGCTGCGCAGGCTAACACGGCCCCTGAGGGAGGGAGTCACGGCCTGGGGTCAATGCATGATGAGGCCCTGTCCTCACCCGAGTCCTTTGCAGGATCCAGACAGACTGACATTGGACAAACCACAAGGACAGCAAGGTAGAGACTTGGAGTTGGAATTCAGTTGATTAGGAGAAAAAGAAGAGTTGAGCTATTTCCCTCTTTCGTCCTTTTTTGAAACAGCTTTACTGAGATATAATTCATGGACCATAAAACTCACCTTTTGAAAGAGACAGCTCACCGATGGTGCAGCCATTGACACAGTCTAACTCCAGGGCATTCTCGCTGCCCCAGAATGACACCCCACACCCATCAGCAGTCACGCCCCACGGGTCCCGACCCTCAGGCCCTGGCGATCCTGATCTACTTCCGGTATCTGTCGGATTTGTCTATAGTGGACGTTTTGTATCGTGGAGTCACGTAATATCTGTCTTCTCGTGTCTGGCTTCTCCCACGGAGCTTCATCTTTTCTTTTTCAAATGTTTATTTTTGAGAGAGAGTGAGTAGGGGAGGGGCAGAGAGAGAGGGAGACACAGAATCCGAAGCAGGCTCCAGGCTCTGAGCTGTCAGCACAGAGCCTGATTCAGGGCTCGAACTCACGAACTGTGAGATCATGACCTGAGCCGAAGGCAGATGCTTAACCGAATGAGCCCCCTGGGCGCCCCTGAGCCTCATGTTTTCAAGGGTCTTCCGTGCTGTAGCAGGTGTCAGTGCCACATCCATCCCTTTTTACGCCTGGAGGATATTCCGTCATGTGGATGGACCGTGTGTGTTTACCCATTCATAAGTTAATAGACAATTTCGATTATTTCACTCCTTGGCGATTACAAACATGTCTGCCATGATCATCTGTGTACATGTTTTTATGTGACATAGGTTTTCATTTCTCTCGGGAGCGGGCTTGCTCCCAAGGACCATGGCAACTTAGCGTTTAACTTTTTGAGGAACTGACAGACTATTTTCCAAAGTGGGTGCACCGCCAGCAGCATTCAGCTGCAAGTTCAACTTCCCCGCATCTTCACCAACACTTGGGATTGTGTGTCATTTTCCAAAGGGCCATACCAGTGGATGTGAAGTGCTACCTCACGGTTTTGCTTTGTGTTTCCCTGATGACTGGTGATATTGAACCAACATCTTCTCATGAGCTCATTGGCCTTTTGTCCAAATTCTTTGAGGGAATGGTTATCCAAAACCTTTGCCCATTTCTAAGTTGGGTTATTTATCCTTTACTGTTGATTTGTCAGAGTTCTTTATATGTTTAGGATACAAGTCCCGTATCAGAGATACCATTTGCAAGCTTTTATTTTCCTCCCGTTTCTGCAGGTTGTTGATGTTTGAGTTTGTGTATGTCTGGAGATTCACACCTGCTAGAAGTATGTGAACTTTCCCTGAGCTACAGAGAGAGATGAATCTTCAGACGGAAAGAGTGAGTGGAGAGCAAATCGCCCAGCCTGAGTCACACCAGCCTGCCCCCCGCCCCCACCCCATGGCCTCCTACCCGGATCTTGCTGTTGAGGATCCTGTCATTGATGTCCTCGTCAAGGCTCTTCTGAGGGTACACCTCGATGCAGTGAGTCCTCAGGTTTTGCTGGATCTGGGGACACAGGTGACCTCATCTTATCCTGTGCGCTGTGCCTCCTCCTTGCCCCCACCGACCCCATCACCCTGGGCGCCCAGATCACCCTGCGCCTGAAGGCCTCTCGCTCCTCAAGGGTCAGGCTGTCGGCCCGGGCAATGACAGGCACCACGTTCACAGTCCGGCACAGCCGCTGTAGGAACTCAATGTCCAGAGGCCGCAGGCTGCTCAGGCAGGGCAGCAACGGTGGAGGCGGTGGCAGGGTATGAGGCTGGGGGGGGGGGGGCCCGGCCCAGGCCAGGTCTCCTCCTCCTCCTCCTCCTCTCCACCCCAGGCGGGGGGCCCTCCCCCAGCCGGCTCAGCCACTCACCAGTGCCCAGTGGGCGGCACGAAGTACACACAGCAGTGCACCCGGGTGTCCGGGATGTGGCGCTGGCGGGTGATAAGGATCTCCTCCTGCAGGTACCGCTCGTACTGCTCATTGATGTAGCCCAGGATGGGGTCCCAGCTGGGGCGGCGGACGGACCCCGCTCAGAGCGGCCCCTGGGAGCCCCGCCCCGTCTCCCCAGGCCCTCTGGGTGGTCTCCCCTTAGGAAGACCAATCGCCCCAGTTGGCCAGGACACAGAACCTTTGGTCCCGTACAATCGGAGGCCCGTGGTCACCTGAGCACCCTCCCCCCACACCCCTGAATCATCAGAGAGACCCCTGCCATTCTCAAGCTGAGGCCTCAGTTTCCTCATTCGTAAAACGGGGACAATAAGAGCACCTACTCTGCAAGAGTGTGGTATCAAACGAGATGAATCACCACAGCCTGGCTCCAACTACCGTGGACACTTGCACCACTGCCACAAGGATCTCCCGAGTCTTCTCCCTGGATCCCTTCCCCTGCTGGGCTATTGTCAACACAGCAGCCAGAAAGATCCCCTCACCCTTTTAAAAACAGGAGTCAGAGCACACCCCTTTTCTGCTCAGCCTGCCAGCAGGGGCCACAGACAAGCCTAAGTCCTTCCACTGCCCCTCCGGGCCCTACTCCATCCCACTGCTGCTTTCTGCTCGCCCTCTTCTCTTCTCTCCCTACCACGCGCAGGCCTCCGTGAACAAGCCATCCTGCCCACCGCAGGGCCTTTGCACTTGCCACCACCTACCTTGAACACTCTTCCCCTCCATGTCCAAGGCTCATTTTCTCATATCCTGGAAGTCTGCCCAAGTGTCACCTAATCCAGGAGGTCTTTCATAATCACTCTGCTTAAAATTGCAATCGGCCAAAACTCCCTATGGTTTTCACTCTCAGAAAGGTCCTGCTTGGATAATCGAGTTTAGGCTCACCCTAGGTACAACTGATTTACTGTGTTCGTTGCCCAGTGCCCCCCACAACAATGTCAATTTCACGTAGGCAAAGATGTTCATCTGTTTTGTTCACTGCCCTATCCCCGTGTCTAGAACAGAGCTGTCACAAAGTAAGGGCTCAGTGAGGCGCTGTGTGCTGGGCGGGCCTTGCGCGAGCACAGACAGCAGCCCCCGCACAGCCCCGCGCCTAGAAGGGCCTGTGCTTCGCTCAGTGTTCTGTGGTGGAGGCTTTACAATTCTTGATACTTTTTGAACAAGAGGCCCCACATTTTCATGTCATTGGGTCCCACAAATCATGCATCCAGTCCTGATTGTGTGTGCGTGTGTGTGTGCGTGCGCGTGTGCGTGCGCACATGTTACCAACCCCTATTGCAGGCTTTGGCTCTCACTGAGAGCCTAGAACAGCTCTGCAAGGTGAGTGTCATCACCCTGAAGTGATAAAGAAGGAAAGTGAGGCTCAGAGAGCTTCCACGACCAGTCCCGAGTTACCTAACTGGAAAGTGGTCTAACTCCGTGGTCCTGGCTCTGCAGGGTGGGCTTCTAACTTCTGCTACATCATAACCTTGGCCACGCACCTGCCATGTGCCAGGCAGCAAGCCCTGACCTTTATGTACTCAACTCCCTTCAATCTTAGAGGGATGGTTGCATACACCCATTATACAAATGAATAAACTGAGGCTGAAAGATGCCACAGCCAGGTTGTTTCAAGGCTAGGATGTTTCCCAGGGGCTGGCAGGGCAGGGGCCACCAGTGCTGGGCCCCCACTCCCCAGGACCCACCATTTGTCATTGTTGATCTGGTCTCCGAAGCCAGGCGTGTCCGTCACTGTCAGCTTCAGCTTCACACCCTTCTCCTCGATGACTGAGCGGGGAGAGCAGAGTGGGGAGAGATCGGCTTGGGTGGGGTAGGACAGGGTAGAGCGGGGCGGGTGGGGTGGGGGACAACTCACCGTGGGTCACTGACTTCAGCTGCAGCGTCTGGGGTGTGGGCATCCCCAGGCCCGGCAAGGTGCGCTTCCACACCTTGGACTTGAAAAGGGTGTTCACCATCGTGGACTTGCCCAGCCCGCTCTGCCCTAGGGGTCACCAGAGGACAGCCACAGTTTTGGACATTTTAGGCAGTGCCTCTCAGGCTGTTAAACAGTTTTAGAAAGTGAGCTGTTTTCTAAGCATAACATAAACACGGAAAAGTGGGTACTATCGGCAGTGTTTCCCCTCAAGGTTCACCCCCCCCCTTTTATCGAGGCAAATCCATACAATAAAAAAATTAACCATTAACCATTTAAAGTGAACAATTCAGGGGCATTTAGTACCTTCTCAGTGCTGTGCACCCACCAACTCTGTCTAGCTCCTAATAGAAAGAAATCCACAGGCCCAAAATGGCGTCACTTAGGCCAAGTCTTCACACGGGTGCTTAGTACCTAACTTAACTGCAGTGCCACCCTCCCCCAGAAACGTAACCTAAAGTGGCCCGTCAGGGATTTTCTGGTCAGCACCAGTGAGGTCATGTCACATGGGCCCTCACTATCCCCCAAAGGAAGGTGACATCATCCACCTAAGACCCCCTGCCTGTTCTAAGGCAAAGCAACCCTTTCCTTTTGCTAATGACTTCCTTGCTCATCCCCTCCCTCCTATAGAAACCTTCCATTCTGCGCAGCTCCATGGAGCTCACCTCTGACCTGTTGACCGGGTGCTGCCTGATTCATGAATCCTGTCATAAAGCCAATTAGATCTCCAAATGCACTTGGTTGAACTCTGTTTTTTAACCCTCGGAAGACACGCTCATTGGCCCCAAAAGAAACCTCACACTCATTAGCAATCCCTCCCCATTCTCCCTCCACCATCATCTCTGGCAACTGCTAATCTGCTTTTTGTGTCTCTGTAGATTTGCCTACTCGGGACATTTCACAGAAATTGAATCAGGCAGGGGGTGCCTGGGTGGCTCAGCTGGTTAAGCATCTGACTTCAGCTCTGGTCATGATCTCGCGTTGTGTGAGTTCAAGCCCCGTGTTGGGCTCTGTGCGGACAGAGTGGAGCTTGCAAACTGCTTCAGATTGCCTCTCCCCTGGCCATGGTCTCTCTCTCTCTCTCAAAAATGAGTATGCGTTAAAACATTTTTTTTTAAAGAAAAGGAATCATGCAATATTTGTCCTTTCATGTCTGGCTGCTTCCACTAAGCAGAATGTTTTCAAGGTTCATCCAAGTCCTACCAGGTGTCAATCCTCCTTTCTTTTTCATGGCTGAATAATGTCCCATTGTATGGGTAGATCACATAGTGTTTATCCATTCGTGCTGATGGGCAGTTCAAACCATTCTACAAATTAAACGGCCCATGAATACAGCACCGGAGATGGCACACATGGTTCCCCAGGAGCCCAATCACTCCCATCTCAGCAACTCTTAACCCAGCGCTCCAGGGACAGACACTCTCTGGACCTCTGTGAGCAGGGAGCACTCTGCCCACCCTTGACTTAGGGAAGACCACAGCATAGGGTCTCTCCTGTCTGGCTTCTTTTTCTTGACACTACTTGCTGAGATTGATCCAAACTGTGTTGTGCAGACGGTCCATTTTCCCTGCTGAGGGGGCGTCGCTAACCTGGTGGATCACATCTTGCAGGAGGGAGCACCCTACGTCACAGTGCAGGACACGCCTTTTTGTGTTTAACTGAAATCGTCCGAAGGGCTGTGCTGTCCAATATGGGAGCTCCTGCCAGGGGTGACATGGCTCCTGCCAGGGGTGACGTGGAAAATCTGAACTGAGAGGTGCCATCAGTGGAAAATACAAACCTGATTTTGCAGACTTGGTGTGCCAAAAAGAATGTAAAATTTCTTAAAAAAATTTTTTTTTCTAAGTTTATTTACTTTGAGAAATAGAGTGCATACAAGTGGGGGAGGGCAGAGAGAAGGAGAGACAATTCCAAGCAGGCTCTGAGCTGTCAGCACAGAACTTGATTTGGGACTTGAACTCACAAACCATGAGATCATGACCTGAGCTGAGATCAAGAGTCAGACACTTAATCGCCTGTGCCACGGAGGCACCCCAGGAAAGCAAAAGTTCTCCTAGATAATTTTTATGTGTTGATTACATGTCGTTCAAGATAGTATTTTGAAATATACTTAGTTAAGTAACATAATTGGTTAAAATGAATGTTTCCTGGGGCACCTGGATGGCTCAGTCGGTTGAGCGACCAGCTTTGGCTCAGATCACGGTCTCATAGTTTGTGGGTTCGGGACCGCGTCCAGCTCTGTGCTGACAGCTCAGAGCCTGGAGCTTGCTTTGGATTCTGTGTCTCCTTCTCTCTCTGCTACTACCCTGTTCGTGCTCTGTCTCTGTCTCTCAATAATAAATAAATGTAAAAAAAATTATAAAATTAATGTTGCTGTTTCTCTTCCCTTTTTTAAAGGTGGCTACTGGGGATTTTTTAAATGACATCCTATGGCTCACCTTATACGTCTACTGGACAGCACTGCGCTGGAATAATGCCCTTAACTGGTGCTGTACACTCTGACATTTTATATTCTGCTGTATTTTTTTTACTGTTTATTTATTTTTGAGACAGACAGGCAGACAGTGAGTAGGGGAGGGGCAGAGAGAGAAAGACACAGAATCTGAAGCAGGCTCCAGGCTCTGAGCTGTCAGCACAGAGCCCGATGCGGGGCTCGAACCCACGAACCGTGAGATCATGACCTGAGCTGAAGTCGGATGCTTAACCAACGGATCCACCCAGGTGTCCCTATTCTGCTGTATTTATTTTGTTAAAAGTATAGTTTTGACCTACAAAATCAATTTTGAATATATCAAAATGCAATTCCACAGACCTCCTGAATGCCAGGCACTGTGCTAAGCCTAGAGAGGAAATGGAGGCAGAGAGGGATCAAGGATTGTTCTCATGGCCACACACTGGTCGGTGTTAAGGGCCGGGATCAGGACCTGGGTGTTTACCACTTCCGGCCGTGGCCTCCCCTTTTACTGCTCTCTTTGGGTTGGGCTGGGGCTTCACGGGTGATTTTGTCTTTTAAAGCCTCAGTGTTTCCAGATTTTCAACTATGACACCTGGTGAAGGACTATTGTCAGACCCCCTGTTGAGACTGAGGCCCAGAGAGGTGAAGAAACTGCCCACGCCCGCAAGGTCGCATCCTCTGGTCTGTCCTCCTGTGAGCCCCCTGCCCCTCACTCACCCACCACCATGATGTTGAACTCAAACCCCATCTTCATGGCCTTGATCTTCAGTTGGTCCAGCACGGCCTCAATGCCCACGTAACCAAGTGTCTCGCAGGGTGGGGTCTTGGGGCTGGAGGGTCTTGATGAGCCGGGGGAGGGGGAATGCCTCAGGGGGTCCATGGGGCCAAGGGTGCAGTAATGTCTGTCATCCAGGTGGGTGGGGAGAAGGGGGTTACTGGGGCTCCAGAGGCGGAGCCTCCTGAGTTCTCATTTCTGGACCCTGGCTCCTGAGCTGCCAGAGCTCACATTACAGCTCACGTCTCCGTACTCCCACACATTATAGGCTTTGATCTCCCCACCCCCCACGTCTCCAGGGCCCAAGGGCTTTGTGCCTCAAGTCCCCACCCTGAGAGGCACCAGTAATGTTCCTCCCCCACCCAAGTTTCCTCCCTACCCTCACCCACGGCCCAGGCAGCATCCTTGCTCAGATGCTCCCCCCAGAAGACTGTGGCCAGCCTGGCAAAGCCCAAGGTCTGGACCCCGGGGGACAGAGAGAAAGAGAGAAGCAGCTTTGTGAGGCACCTGATGGCCCTGGGTCTCTGAGGGAGCTTCAGGGGGCTGCCCTGTCCTGGCAGACCTGGGGTGTGTGTGGTGAGGGGGGAGGGGACAGGGTGACAGTTAACTGAAGAGTCTGAGCTCCACCCTGTTCCCCTGACTTCAGGGGGAGGGGCAGGGGCGGGCCCCCTCTGGGCAGGGCAGGGCGCTGAGGGGAGGGGCAAGTAAGCTCTGCCAGTGCCCTTTTGGAACGCGACCCTAAATCCTTACAATGACCCTGGCCTGGAGCCTCTGGGCAGCTCCCTTGCCTGAGGTCACCTAACGGGGCTAAACGGGCTTTAGCCAGTCCCTCTGACTTCCAAACTCATGACTGCCAGCAAGAGCAAACCCGTGACCGTAGCCAGAAAGCGGAACATCCATATTTTCTTCGGACTGTCCACCTTGGGGGCCAAGTGTTTTCAGTCGCTGGCATTGAACAATCCAAAGATTGTTTTAGGAAATATTTACCCCACACTTGGTCCGCGCACACTTGGTCCGCGCATAACATTGTTCTGGGGGCCCCAGGACGGTAGCTTGTTTAATACTCATCCAGGCTGTCAAGTTAGTGCTGTTAGTCCCTCCAGTCTGCGGAGAGTCTGAACCAGCTGTGCAAGGTCGCCTCATAAGGAAGGGGCGGGGAGGGATCTGAGTCTGCGTGCTCACCCTCGGACGCTTTTCTTGTTCACGGGAACATGTAGATTTCCAGGGTGTCTTAGAGACTGTAAGCCCTGGCAGTTCTGAGGGCAGATGAGCTGCCCTCTGTAGCTGGGCCATGAGTTCTCCAGTTTGCCACAGACCTCACCCCTCCCCCATGTGTCCCTGACACGATGTTTCTTATAGAAATCCATCTGACTCGGTTCTCTCTCACCTGTCTCCTGGCACATGAGCAGTCCCCCGTCTCAGGTGATGGTGAACATTTCCCCTGAAAGGCCAGATAGTAAAGAGCTATTTTGAGTTTTGTGGATCACAGTATCTCCCCAGGCCTGCTGTTGCAGGGTAGAGAAGCAGCTTTGTGCAGGGCGCAGACAGGAGAAGGGTGTGGCTGTGTGTGGGTCAAACTCTTTACAGAAGCAGGAGGTGGTGACCCTGCTTTGCCCACTGGAACTCACCAAGTCTGCCCCAAGCCACTCAGCTCAACTGTCCTGAGCCCCAACTAGCCTTCTGTCCCTCGGGCTTCCCTCCCTTCTACACGTCTCAGGACAGACCTTAAACTTTACCTTCAAGGTTTGAGGCTGGGGGTGGGGCTGGGTGGAATCTGCCCTGGAACGCGGTCCGGTCCGTTCCCAACAGAGGAATCTCTCAAGCTACAAGTCCGCAGCTCTCCAGGGATACGGGAGGCTGGCCTCCTTCCTCATCAGAGCGAATGGGCACATTATACACGGATGACCCAGCAGTCCTGGTGGCCTGTGGACTGTAGTTAAGCAGGAGATTCGGCCTCTGTTAATGTCCCCTAAGGTGATGAGCCTCTCTGCGGCAGTCACATGTGAGTGACAGGAGGATTCTGAACAACTGGGGGAGTTAAAATAAAAAAAAGGTCCGCCTCAATGGGTGGCCACCAGGACTGCAAGTGTCATGCCCACGCTTGCAGAAAGCGGTGGTCACTTGCAAGGCGCTCTTGGCCGCCTTGATTGGGAAAAGCCCAGGGTGAAGTGATCTGAGCAGTGCGAAGATAGCAGATGAGTCCAAATGTGTACAAGGAACAGAAGACTGAAGGGAATTACACCCACGCGTTGGGTGAGTGATACACGGCCACTTAGCGCATGCTTTTAGAACACTTCATTGTGCTAAGGAAGCGTTCATGTGGATCATCCATTCAACCTAACCGGGGATGCTATTTATAAACCCATTTTACAGAAGAGGAAACTGAGGCAGAGAAGGTCAAGGATTGCGCCCCAAGGCCGCGCACTGGTGGGTGTTACGGGCCTGGGAGCAGATCTGACTGTGGGCGGGTCTGACCTACCTGAAGCGTGCCTGCCATGGCCTCCCATCATTCCTCTGCTCGGCTCCGCGGGCTCTAACGGTGATTTTTGTCTTTTTTTTTTTTTTTTTAAGTTCATCTATTTATCTTAAGAGAGAGAGAGAGAGAATGAGTGTGGGAGGGGTGGAGAGAGAGGAAGAGAGAGAATCCCAAGCAGGTTCCTCACTGCCAGCACAGAGCCCGATGAAGTTTGATCCCACAAACCGAGAGATCGTGACCTGAGCCGAAACCAAGTGCTGGATGCTTAACTGATTGAGCCAACCAGGCGCTCTGGCTTTTGCCTTTTAACAAGTTGGAATTTCCTAGATTTTCTTTAATAAGGACCAACAGCCCCGTGCCATTAGAAAGTCTTACTTTATTATTATTATTATTTTAAGTTTATTTATTTACTTAGAGAGAGCATGAGAAGGGGAGGGGCAGAGAGAGAGGGAGAGAAACAGAATCTTGAGCAGGCTCTGCACTGTCAGAGTGGAGCCCAATGAGGGGCTCAAACCCACGAACTATGAGATCATGACCTGAGCTGAAACCAAGAGCTGGATGCTTAACTGACTGAGCCCCCCAGGCGCCCCCTAGAAGACCTTACTTTCATTAAAAAAGAAAAAAAAGAAAAAGAAGAAAAGAAAGAAACAAGGTATTCAGGGGTCTAGACAGGTAGGCTGAGGGTCAGTGGAGAGCCGAGGGGACAGAGGGCCTCTTGCCCACCCGGCCAAGCCAAATGGTAGGGGGACTGGGGCCACAGTTGTAGGCCCCCATCTGCCCCCTTTTTTTTAAATTGAGGTAGAAAGGAGCACCTGGGTGTCTCAGTTAGTTAAGCATCCAACTCTTGACTTCGGTTCAGGTCATGATCTCACAGTTTTGGGAGCCTGAGCCCTGTGTTGGGTTCTTCACTGACTGCAGAGCCTGCTTGGGATTCTCTTTCTCTCTGTCCCACCCCTTCTTGTGTGCTCTCTCTCTCTCAAAATAAATAAAGGTAAAAAATTTTTTTAAAACATAATAAAATTATGGTAAAGGGATACTTGGCTGGCTCAGTCAGTAGAGCATGTGACTTGGTCTTGGGGTTGTGAGTCAACGTGAGTCACATTGGCATAGAGCCTATTTAAAAAAATATAAACATATAGACAAACAAATACATAAATTTTAGGTAAAACTTGCATAAAGTTAATTTGCCCAAAGTTAACCATTATCCATTCTAAAGAGAACGGCTAAGTGGCAGGTCAGAATTTAGTAACCCACAATGTTGCAAAACCACCACCTCATCCTGTTCCAAGACACGTTCATCACCCCAAAGGAAATCCCATCACCATTTAGCCTTCACTCCCCTTTCCTCCCCTCCCCCGGCCCCTGGCAACCACTAACTACTCCCTGTCCCCATGGATTTGCCTGTTATGGACATTTTACAGAAACAGATCTGCATTAAAAAAAAAAAACCACAACACACACACACACACACACACACACACACACACACACGAAACAGATCTACGTACCATGTGGTCTCTTGCGTCTGGTCTCCTTCACTGAGCTTCACGTTTTGGAGGTTCATCCACATTGTAGCAGGTGTCACTGCTTCCTTCTTTTGTGCGGCTGGAGGACATCCCAGTGAATGGACAGCACAGGGTGACACCACACGGTGGTGGTGGTCATCCATTCATTGGTTGACAGGTGCTTGGGCTGTTTCCACCTTTTGGCTCTTGTGATTGGTGCTGCTGTGAACAGCTGTGTTCGAGTCTTCGAGGACTTGTTTTCTATTTTCTTGGGTCTATCTCCTGGGAGCGGAATTGCTGGGTCATGTGCTATCACCATGTGTAACTTAAAAAAAATATTTATTCATTTTTGAGAAAGAGAGAGAGCAAGCTCACGATAGGGGGAGGGGCAGAGACTGAAGGAGACAGAGAATCCTAAGCAGGATCCATGCCGTCAGCAGAGTCCGACATGGGGCTCAAATTCACGAACCATGAGATCATGACCTAAGCCGAAATCAAGAGTCTGATGCTCAACTGACTGATGCCACGCCCGGCACCCCACCACGCGTAAGTTTTTGAGGAACTACCTGTTTTCCACAGTGGCTGCGTCCCCCTCCTTTCCTCCTGCAGTGACACTCTGGTTGTTTCAAAACTCCCCTGCGCTGCAGGAATCTGAGATCTGGAATAGGACAGAGGGATGGGAGGGTGGAAGAGGGGACCCAGGGCAGGGGACCCTCTAATATGGAGTCTGAATGCCTGGGTCCCCGTTCTGGCTCCTCTGTTCACTCTGCATCCTAATCCCTGGACCTTCGAGTGACTACGTTACCTTCCTCAGCAAAAGGGACTTTGCAGATGTGACTGAGGATTTTGATGGTGAGATTATCCTGTGGACCGAGGTAATCACAGGGGTCTTGGTACTGGAGAGGTCAGGAGGGCCAGGGTCAGAGAAGACACGAGGATGGGAGCAGAGACTGGCATGAACGATGAAGTGTGGTGGCCCCGAGAAGGCTAGAAAAGGCAAGGGACGGACTGTCCCCTAGAAGCTTCAGAAGGCTGACTGTTCTAGACGCTTAACTCCAGAACTGTGAGACAACAAGCTTGTATTTTTTGAAGCCACTAAGTGGGTGGTCGTATGTCACAGCAGCGACAGGGAAGGCGTCCCTTAGGTGTGTGACTTGAGCTGGCTGCTAAACTTCTCAAGGCCACACCTTTCGTACCTGTGAGTGAAAGAACAGTGATGGCCCGTTGAGGCTTGCCCTGAGGACAAGTCAGGTAATGCCCGGAGAGTGTTAGGTGCGGAGCCTAACATTAGCGGACATGGTCTCCCCTGCTAGACCACAAGCAGCACAAGAATGAAGAAATTGTGGGTTTACTTGGTTTACAGCCAACTGCAGTGCTGCGCAGTGTCTGGCCCCTGGTGGGCCCGGACGTGTCTGCGCTGAAAGAAGAGAGAGTGAGAGCTGCCTTTCTGGTGGGGGTTGGGACCCAGGACCCAAGTTCCAGGGGAAGAGGTCGTGAGAGAGAGAGAGAGAGAGAGAGAGAGAGAGAGAGAGAGAGAGAGAGAGAGAGAGAGAGAGAGAGGATAACCATCTTCTTGTAAGGATTATCCTGAGGATTAGAACAGAGAAGACAAGGCCCCTAGTATGGTGCTGGACCATCTGCCCAGGGAGGGTGGAATGGAAACCACTTTTCCCTTCCCCTCCCTCCCTCCCCGCCTCCCTCCTCTCTGTCTCTCTTCACTCAAGTCAACAGAGGCCCAGTGCACACTGTGTTCCAGGCTGCCTGTCTGATCTCTTGAGAAAACAGTGAAAAATCTCCGAATGAAGAGGCTTACAGGCCTGTGGCTACCTCCCTGGGTCCCGCAGCACCTGCTCCTGTTGGGAGGCTGTAAGCACACCCGTTAGGGCACAGGCCCGGCCCTCTGGAGCCTGGCCACCCCTAGGAAGGGTGGGGCTGGTTGCCAAGGTGCCAAGGCCTCAGGTGGCAGCTATCTCCGACCCGGAAGCAGGAAGTAGTCTGCATTCTCAGGACCTGGTACTTGCCTGCTTGGGGTAGTTTGAGGCTGGTGGGGGTCTGGGCGAGGGGCTGCTGGCGGAGCGGGGAGGGGAACGGGCAGGGGTTGGGAGGGGCAGGGGCTGGGCTCTGGGAGGTCTGGCTGGGTTCTGAGACAGCCCCCTGGGGGGGCCGGGGCAGGCAGGTGGTACCCAGAAGTCTGGAGCTGAGATGGCCTTGCCGGAAGACCTGGAGAAAGAGCTGGAGGCCACAGCCCAGGAAGTGCTGGGGAAACTGAGGAGCCATCAGCTGTTCCAGTCCGGGTGGGACACTGCTGCCTTCATCATCTTCCTCATCTTCCTTGGTGAGTGTGGCCTTGGCTTCTGCCCCCACCCCCTGGCCTCTTGACCCCGCCATGGCTGTGGCGAGGGCCCTCCTTGGACGCCTGTCCCGCCGGTCCTGCCCCCAGGCACCGTGCTGCTGCTGCTGCTGCTTGTTTGCATCCACTGTTGCTGCTCCGGCTGCTGCGGCCACCGCGCCTCCAGATCCCGGAAGGTGAGCCCCCAGAAGGTGAGCCCCCAGAAGGTGAGCCCCCGGCCTCCTGCGCTGGGCAGGTGCGAGGAGGGGCGGCCTGGAAGGGCACTGGGCCTCCTGTGGGAAGGGGGCAGGCTGGGGACACACGACTGAAGCCCAGCTGATTCCCTGTGCCTCTCTTGCAGGAGCACCGCAGGGGCGTGGATAACTTGGGCCTGGAGCCTTAACGCGGGGCGCCCCCCAGCCCTGCTCCCCGCGCGTCCTGCTGGGAAGCAGTAACAATGCCTCGTTGGCCCAGAGCCTGAGTCTGGAATGTGTTCTGAGTCTCCTGTTAAGGGGTGGGCAGTGTGGAAACTCACTGCTTTATCCAGATGCCCACCTGGTCCCTCACGGCTGTCAGCCGGCACGGCTGTCACCAGACCCGAAGTAACTTGCTCTGGGTCACCAGCAACTGCCCATGGGAGGGGAAGCTGGGGCGCACCTCAGGGACCCCAACCCCCAGGCAGACCCCTTGTTCCCATCCCCCTAAGCACCTTGGCAGCCTACTGGACCCCCTTAAAGGTGGCATGGGGAGGCCAGAGGCTCAGTCACTGGGTACCCAACTCCGGTCCTGACTATCCGGGATCCTCAGTCTGGTCCTCATTCAGACAGACAGACAGACAGACAGGCGCTCCAGGTAGTCAGATGATCTTTATTTCCTAGAGGCCTTGTCAGGGATGCCGAGCAACACATTCTAGGGCACCACACCTCTCGGCTTCCGCTGGCTCTTAACTCACAGCTTAGGGCCGCCACCCACTCCTCACCCTCCGTGGAGGGGAGGTGCGTGCGGCTACCGGCCACCCTTCATACCCTTCACCAGCTGGGGCAGCTCAGAAGGCAGACAAAGGAGGCGGAAGGAGAGCCCTGGGCTTGGCCCCACCCAGAGTCCAAAGGTTTCTGCCCGTGGGGAGGGAGGGAGGGTTTGGAATGTGGGCCACATCTCAGCTCCGCCTTCCTCACCGCCCCCCTTCACAAAATGAAAAGCAAGCTGCTGTCCCCTCCTGTCAGTGGTTCCAGTGTTCATTTCCATCTGTGCAAATATGATGGGCAGGATGGGGTGAAGAGGAAAATAAATAGCCTGCGCTGCCCAGCTCGGGCCGATGCCCCCCGGGGGGACAGGTGCGGGGGACAAGGGCCACATCCCCGGCGGACAGGCTCCTGGGGGTTCTGTTCAGAAAGGCCTGTAGCTCCAGTAGCTGGAGAACACAGAGATCTGGGGGATGGAAGTGGGGGGGACATGGTGAGTGCTGCTGCTGGCGGCCTCCCTGCTCTACCCTGGTACCCAGGTGAGACTTCAAAGTCATCCAAGGACAACTTGTCAGGGAGAGGGTACTGTTGATTGGCAACGCTGTGCCCCAGCTGCTGGCTGTGTGTGGAGGGTACAGTGGAGATTTGGGGGTGCTTTGGAGGTACAAGGGCCCTTGGAATCACCCTAAAGGAAAAGGCTTAGCAGCCTGCCACCCAGCTGGCCCTATCTGTCTGAGAGGGAGTCCAGGCCGACCCCGCAGTCCCCACGCCCCACCTTATCCTTGAGCTGCTGGCAGAGCTGCAGGGAGACAGTGAAGAAGACCAGGGCGTCGTTGAGCCACGGGATCACACACTCCACCTTGTGCACGTGGCTCACCTCCAGACGCTGGGAGCCCCACTCGCTGTGGGGAGAGGGCAGGGTCCCTGGGGGTAGTGCTGACCAGCCTGACCCTCCAGCCCCCAAGGTGCAGAGGGTTGGGGTGGGCAGGCCGCTTCAGGCACCACTTACAACATGGCCCCAGGGCTGTGGAGCACGGCGCCTCCAGCTGGGCGGAAGTTCTAGGCAAGAAGAGGACCAGACCCAGTCAGCCCTGGAGGCTGCCAGGCTCTGGGGGGTGGGGGGGTCCCTCACCTTGGTGGAGGCTGCCAGGCCCTGGGGGGTAGGGGGGGTCCCTCACCTTGGTGGAGCTGGGCTGCAGGGCGTGCAGCTGGTACACGGTGAGGCAGAGCTTGTTGAGGTTGATGTAGACGTTGACCAGCAGGTCGGAGGGCAGGGCAGGGGCAAACATCCGCTGGGGAGGAGGACCGGGCAAGCAGGTAGGATGAGGGTCATGCAGGCTCAGTCAGCACCCCCAGAACCACCTGGGGGACCCCATTTCCCAAGCCGTGGAGTGGGGTTTCTAGACTCTTCCGAGGTGCCCTGGGTAGCTTTCTGCACCAGGCTTGCGAAGCACGTACCCAGACTAGGGGCATCTGGGAGATGCAGGATGGAAGCCAAGGATCTTATCCCAGAAAACTGTGCATAGACAGAGAACTCGGACCACAGTTTGGGGTTTCCAGGACCCCTGCACACGCGTGTCCCTCCCAGGGGCAAGCTGGGCTCCTCAGCGGGGATTCCCTCTCCTGGAGCAGGGGCCGGACGGAGGCACTGACCGTGAGGCCACTGGCAGCGATCTCGGGCAGAGTAAGGGTAGCCGGGGTGGTGAGCCGGTTGCGGGCTCTGGTCAGCTGCAGCATCACCGCGTCCATCAGCTGTGGGGAAGGGGCCGGTCAGAGCTGCTGCGAGGGCAGCCCCGCCCTCCCGCATCAGCGCGTGACAAAGTCATGGTAGCTCCCAGCTCCTGCCCTGGGTGCTGGCGGTCTCAAGGCCTGAACCCCTGCTGCGTGGGGTTAAAGATGCAGGTACCGGGCTTCCAGCTGTGGGTGGGGGGCAGGACGTGTGCACTGTTGACCACCTGTCCAGCAGGTTCTATTGCATGGGAACTGGGGTCCTGGTCCAGTGGGGAATGGAAGATGGGAGATCCTGAGAGTCCAGGGGCATGAGGCTTTGTGGGTGGGGGTGCAGGCAATGAAGGAGCTGAGGAGAAGCTTGTGTGGGTGCAGGGAGCCCGGGAGGGTGAAGGCATGGCTAAGTTCAGGTCTTCACCTGGGGCACCAGCCCCATTTTCACAGGCGAGGAAGGAGAAGCTCCGAAGTGCTAAGGTCGCATAGCCAGTCAATAGTGGGAACACGTGGGACTCTTCCTTTGCCACGACTAAAACTCTGGCTTGGACTCCTCGGAGCCCCAACTTCCACTGCTTTCAGCCATTGCCATGGGCATGGGGGTGACCTGGCTCCCAGAAAGGCCAATTTTGGGTGGAGGCATGGGGACTGCATCCCTATCCCCAGGGCCACAGTTCTGGGAGGGGCCTTGGTCCATCTAGTTTTAAGTTTCCACATGAGGACCCACAGGTCTAAAGAGGGAAGGTGAATCACCTGAAGACACACAGCACATCAGGGACAGAGCTTAAGCATGAGCTCAGCTGGTCCCTGCGAACCATGTGCATTCCCTTTGTTAATTACATGGGCTCCTCTATTGTTTGTCCTACGACTAGCAGCAGCTACTATTTCCTAAGCGTCTGCCAGGGGCTACTTTACCAGCATTATCTCAACTGGGAGTCACTACAGAGAGTATCCCCTCTACAGGTGAGGCTACTGAGGCAAAGAATGGCTGAGAAAGTGATCTGAGGTTGCACAGCTCACAGTGGAGGCCCTGGAATCAGAACCCCGATCTGAGTCTGGAACCTGGGACGTGAATCATTTGACTGTAGCTGGAAGGACATGTGTACACTGAGAGGTGATGGGCGGTCCATCAGCTGTGTCTGAGGATGTTGGGGGGAGAACTCTCCAGGGGCCGGGTCAGGGCCAGGGGTGGGGATCCAGATTCTCCTGTCCCTTCTGGCTGCTCACCTTGAGGACCTCTGCTCCCGTCCTGAACTGGTAGCTTTCATCCCGGTTCGCAAGGAGGTAAATGGCTTGGCTTACATGGTTCCTGGCATCCTGGATCTGAAAACAGTGCCCATCGAGAGGTCAGCGGGTTGAGCCTCAGGAGGAAGAGATGCCAACTTCATCTCTTGGTGGGCAGTTCCCGCCCCGGTCCTCACGCTGAGGGGCCCATTCTCCTTGGAGGGGTGGGGCGGGAACTGCCTGCCTGACTTCTCCCCACCAGCTGCCAGCTCCGTGCCCTCTGAACACCAGGCCCTGACTGGGTGTTGGGCACATGGCAAACCTGCCATCACACAGCGATCACACAGCTCACCTTCTAGAGGAGGGCAGGGATTGCAGAGTGAAGGCACAAGATTAAGAGACGGACTTGCATAAAGAAAGAGGGTGACTCTGCAGGATGGGGGAGGGGGAGCCTCTTCTGATGCATGGATGTCAAAGGAGGCATCAGAGAAGTGACTCTTGGGCATCACCCAAGTGACAAGAAAAGCAGGGGGAGAGGACTCCGGCAGAGAGCTGAGCATGGGCAAAGGCCCTGAGGTGGAGACCAGCTGGTGTCCGGTGAGAGGGGAAGAGGCTAGGATCAGTCTAATCACACAGAGCTGGCGGGGAGCATGGACTTTGTCTCCAGGAGCTGCCAGCCGCCCCCCGCCCCCCAGGCTCTGGGAAGGGGAGTTCCTGGCTCAAGAGGACCCCTGTGGTTCCTGCTGGGCCCAGGAGCCCACAGATAGGTTTTCCACCTCCCTCAAGGCCAGGCTTGGGAGCCCCGGCACCGCCTGCCCCAGCTCTGCTACTAAGAACACCCTTCCAGGCCTGCTGCAGCCTCGGATCGCGGCATGGCCTGCGTGCGCTCAGGCCTCCCCTGCCTGCCCTGTGGCCTCAGCCTGGGCAGGGGAAGGGCCCGCTACCTGCTGCAGCTTCCACTGCTTGTCCTCCCGGAAGGCGAAATGCAGCAGCTGGTTGTTCCGGGGTATCTTCAGGTTCACGTCCTGATGGGCAAGGGTGGATAAGCGGAAGGACGACATCCTGCTTTTGGACACTCTGAGCCCTTGAGCAGGGGGGCAGAGACAGGGTGTGTGCGCTGGCTCGGGCCCCGGTCATTCCACAGGGCCGAAGGTCTCCCGGCACCTTGGCCGTTTGGGGTGTGAACAGGGAGGTCAGGAAACAGGAACTCAGGCCCAAGAGGAACCACAAAGAAATGAAAGGGAAAACAGAAAGGGGAAGGTGGGCCTCAGCCAGGAGGAGCTGTGACTGTGGGCAAAAAGGGAACATGGGTACAGGCCACTGGACTGAACACCCACCCACTACTGGAGGAGAGGCACCTGCCCCCACATCTTGGTGCCTGGCACCAACGGAGCTCAGATGTTGGCTGATTCCACTTTGAATTGGGGCCAGCTTAATCTAGCCATTGCCCACGCTTCACTGGGCCCAGACTCAGGGCCGGGCCGTGTGCAAACATTCCCCTTCCGGCACCTCTCACTGAAGTCACACCAATTCCACAAGGAGGCTGCTGGGGGGTGGGGGGGGGGTGTATTTTACAAATGAGAAAACTGAGGCCCAGAGAGGTCAAGGATCCTGTCCAGAGTCACACAGCCAACTGGTGGCAGAGCTTAGCAGGAGGCCCCTACACTCTTCCCTACTAGATCCTCCAGCAGCAGAGGAAGGGGAGAGGGGCTGTGGGTACTCACCGCCTGGCTCAGCGCGTCCCCTTGCAGAGTCAGCACGCCTTTCACCTGGTCTGTGCTGCAACACGTGGGGGTCAGAACGGTGCCTGTAGCTGCCCTCTCCCACCCGTTGCCCTCCCAGCAGCTTGCCCCTGGCCATCCACAGGATGGCCTACTGGGCCTTGGCTGTGCAGCCTCTCCTAGAGGGCATCCCCGGTGTCCCCCTCATAAGCAGCTCATCACCCTCGTTTCTGCTGAGCCCTGGCTCACCTACAGCTGCCAAGGATGAAGTTCTCCTGCCTGGCAGGACCCTCCGTGCCGGTGCCAGAGCAGGGCAGGGTGAAGCGGAGAGAGGCCTCCTGGAGGGGCAGAGGGGAGTGGGGTAAAGTTCATCCAATCCAGTTCAACGGTCCTTTCAGAAGCCCCTTTCCTAGGTTGGTGAGGGGAGGGTGAAAGTGGGCTGGGCTCACTGGAGCACCCTATCTAAGCCTCCAGGGCACCTTCCCATTTCTCAGGCCTTTCCGCTCCCACCTGGGTTTCAGGTCCTGCCAGAGTGGTTAGCTGTTCCTTCCACATTCTCCAGACGCCTGCCTCAAGCCCAACTCCAGAATATAGAACAGAGAGATGGCCTCTGGGCATGGTTAAGATGCTCAGGTGGCGGTAGCAGAGTCAGAAAATGATAGTAGTCATGACAACTCGCAATTCCCGCCCTACCAGGCAAAGCCTGGACATTTCTGTGAGTTGACCTAGCTTCACAATAGCCCTGTGAAGCCCAGTCTTCTTTTTGAGAAAGAGAGGCCCCCAGAAGTTGAGTATGACGCTGGAGACCTTTGAGACCACAGCTTCAACGGAAGCCTACCTAGACCAGATCCCCTTACTCGGGGGCTCATTCCAGGCCCACCGCACGGCGCTCACACAGCTGCTTGTGATTAAGTGGGCAATCATGCGCTGGTACCCGACTGGACTCCAAGTCCACCGAGGCAGGCCTGGTCTGCACACCGCTCGTCGCGTCCACAGCAGGCGCGCAGGAGGCAGGCGCGTCGGGCCGGGAATGAGCGCGGCAGGGCCGGCCCGCCAGGCGCCTTACCTTGAGGATGTCTTGCAGCTGCCTGAGCACGGCGTGCACCTCGTCGTGCAGCAGCCAGCGGAACTCCTCCTCCTGCGGGCACGGGCCGACTGTCAGCCTCCCGGGCCCACCGCCCCCGGCTCCGCCCTGCCCTACCCGCGAGCCTCACCAGCACCGCTCGCTCCGCCGCCGTCGCTGCCATCGCGGTCGCCATCGCCGCCGCTCTCCGCCCAGCGACCGTCCCGCGCTCGCCGTTCGCTCGAGGCTCGGTGCACCAGCCGTCAGTGAGCTCGCAGCGCCCGGGCCCACCCCTGCTGCCGATTGGCTGCACGCGCGTCCGCCCCGCCCCCGACCGGCCGAGCGGCGCTCCGAATCGAGGCCGGCGGCTGCGCGAACCCGCCTGCTCCGGCTCTCCGGAGCCGCCGCCGGCCGCAACCGCGGCACTGTGAGCTCGGACGCCGCGTCCACCGCCGCTCTGCCGCCGGAGCGGGTACGGCCGTTTGTCCCGCCCCTCCACGGCCCTGATAGGGCGCCCTGCTCCGCTTGCACAAATTGATTGGCCAGCAGGATGGCTTGCTCTCGCCGCGCCCAGCGATT
Source organism: Mungos mungo (assembly GCA_004023785.1). Classification (NCBI taxonomy): domain Eukaryota; kingdom Metazoa; phylum Chordata; class Mammalia; order Carnivora; family Herpestidae; genus Mungos; species Mungos mungo. The sequence continues at coordinate 196,920 of PISW01002252.1, forward strand.
GGCCGGCGTGGCAGCCTGTGCCTGCTCGACCTCGCCCTCCGATCGCGGAGCTCGCGGGTTCCGTGGCCCAGGACAAGCAGCCCACTGACCCGGCAGTACCGGCGGGAGTGAGCGAGGGCTGCGGGGCCGCTGCTGCGCTCACGGCCCTCCACCCTCCGCCACACGGTGCCCTGGGTCTGGGGACAGGCCACTGCCGAGGTCATCACTCACAGTTGTGTTACCAAGAATCGTTTTATTTTGCTTGCAGTAGCTTTTTGTTAATTGCACAAAATCATGTTTTGTTTTTGCCATTTAAACATTATCACACAATCCTATTTTGAAAGACAAATGCTCATTAAAAACAAAGCAAAAATAAAAATTCACAACCTTAATTACCTAGAAGATTTGTCATTTAAAGGTTTAAAGGGGGGAACAAAAGGGGGTGATGGAAGAGGGGCTTTCTTACAAGCTTTTTCACAAGTGTCACATTTTCTCCTAAAAGGGAAGGATTTCAAAACAAAGGTGTAATAGCTTAAACAGAAATACTCATAAAAAGAAACTTTACAGAATTGTCAACAATATTAAGACAACATTGACTAACCAGTTTCATTACAGCATCTTCCCCCACCCCCACCCCCCACCCCGAGTGTCCAGCTAGGGCTAGAACAGGCTTTGTGTTCAGACAAAGAATTCCAAATCCCAGTGAAATTATGCCAAAAACCCGCAGGCATCTTCCCTGCCCTCCCCCTATGTCTTCTGAGACCCCCTAGCCTGGGTTCTGATGAGTGGAAAAGGGCCAAGGTTGTGAGGGGAGGGGCTCACACCAGTGTGGTCTCCTCATTATATATATTCACTAGAAATGCTGACCTGCAAAGTAGACTTTGGAAAATGCAACCCACACAGAGGGAGAGAACACCGACATCCTTTAGGTGACTTCTCCTTGTTTTTATGCCACATTGCAAGTCCCTCTGGTCCCCTATCCAAGGAGAAATGTTAGGGTCTCAAGGATGTCTTAGATCTACCTCTTTGGGTCAGTTAGTTCAGGTTGGGTCAGGCCCAGTTCTCTTCCCTCCCCAAAGACCCTGGGGCCCTGGAAGCATGGAAGGCTATGCTTCTGGCTGGAGTGAAGACACTCGATACTGTTTCAAGAGCTGAGCCTAAGAAATGGCCATCGTTGGTCAAGCTGGGACTGGGCCAAAGAAGGGACAGAAACACTGTCTCCACGGGAAGAAGAGGAGGAAGGGAGAATGAAGAGGTGGGCAGGTGGAGAACAGGTGCAGGAGCAGGCTGGGGAGGGCGGGACTGCTGTGAGGGGGACCCAGTCAGAGTGGCTCCAGGTGGAGTCTGCAGCATAACGGAAACAGGAAGGAACTCCACTCTCCTCCCTCTTTGCTCCTCCCCGGTGGCCCTCAGGATCCCCTTCCCAAGGGCTGGAATGCAAATCCAAATACTAAAAGAGCCTGGTGAGGAGTGAGCTCCCCCTGCACCAAAGCGAGGAAGTCTGATCCCAGCCCAGGGCTCTGCAGTGACGGTGACTTCTGGGACAGGTGCTCGAGAGCGGCGAGGCGAGCAGCTTCTGTGCGGCTCACCTGACGTGCTGGCGATTTGTTGCTCTCCCTGGGGAGCCGGAGCCCCGTGTTCGCTCAACTTTGCCAATCTCTTTTCAGTTCACAAAGGCATTTATGGAGAGTTGGTTGCACATTGGTAGCTTAAACATGACAATCCTCATCAGCTGGTCACCTGAGGTTGGAGGGCCCACGAGGACCCTCTGGAGTTGGTGCTGGCTCATCTTGGCCCAGAGCCTCTCTCTCACGTGGGGCATCCAGCGGGGGGGGACGTGGAGACGTAACCACAACCTCTTTGCTCTGAGGGAAGGAAGCAGTGGGAAGGCTCCCAGTTCTCCCTGCTGATTCTAGTTCCTCTACTGGAAAGGGTCTGAGATAAGACAAGCTCAGGAGGAAAAAAAAGCCAGGCAGCAGTTTCTGGGCAGCTTCTATCCCGGGGAGAGAGCCAGTGTGTGGTGTGTGGGGGTGTGTGTGCATGTGTGTGTGAACACAGCCACCTATTCCGGGGCCAGTGCCCAGCTCAAGAGCTTTCCCAAAGGCCAATCCTGGTGACACCCCTCCCCTCCCCAGGACCTCCAGGGGAGGGGTGACGCTGTGTGCTGTGCTGATGGCAAGTCTCAAAGTCTGTAGAAAAGGAGATGGAGACAGGTGGACTGGTCCAGAACTAAGTCCCAGGACCCCAACCCCATGCGAGGAGGAGGGGCCGGAGGGAAGACTGGGGGGCAGGGGTGGGGTATTGAGGGCTTAGTGTATATAGGCTCGGTACACGGCAGACATGTCGTTGTCAGACTGGTCCAGTGCCTTGGCTCTTTTGTATACCTGGAAAAAAAGGAGACAGGCTTAGTCTCCGGCCAGAGAGCTGACGTAGAGACACGATCCGCTTCCTGGAGGTGGTTCTAGTGTGGTCAGGCAGGCAGGCTTCAGAATCCAGGCGGTCTAGGTACAACTTCTGGCCACCCCTCACACTATTATTTATTTTTTTTACTAAATTGGAAAAAAAAGTTTATATCTATTTTTAAGAGAGAGAGAGAGAGCAAGCAGGAGAGGGGCAGAGAGGGGAACAGAGGATCTGAAGAGGGCTCTGTGCAGACAGAAGAGAGCCCGATGTGGGGCTGGACGCTTAACCGACTGAGCCATCCGGTCCCCCCTCACCAATCTTGACCCAAGTGCCTCAGGGTTTCTTTGCCATCACCATTAATACTTGATGTCATGGAGAAGGCAGCAAGGTTATCGTGAGGATTAAAGGGACTGAGGGAGGGGCACCTGGGTGGCTTAGTGGGTTGAGCGTCCAACTTCAGCCTGAGTCATGATCTCTCGGTTCGTGGGTTCGAGCCCCGCATCAGGCTCTGTGCTGACAGCTAGCTCAGAGCCTGGAGCCTGCCTCGGATTCTGTGTGTCCCTCTCTCTCTGCCCCTCCTCTGCTCATGATCTGTCTCTCTCTCAAAAATAAATAAATGTTAAAAAAAATTAAAAAAAAAAAAGTAAAGGGACTGAGGGATAAAGTGCTCAGAGCACTGTTAGTAATTATAATCATGTCCCTTCCTACCTGCAGGGTCTTCCTGTGTTATTCTCGGGACCGCTATCCTCCCCCTTCCCTCTGCCTGGGATGCTTTTCCCTAAGCACAGCTGGCTCCTTCCCACTCAGCTCCAAGGCTTTTCCTGCGCAGCCTATCTAAAATAGTGGCTGTACCACCTCACTCTGGTCATCTTTACTCACTCTATTCAATTTTACTCATACTTCTGACCTTCACAGATTTTTTAAAATTTTTAAATGTTTATTTAAATGTTTATTATTGAGACAGAGAGAAACAGAGGATTGAGTGGGGGAGGAGCAGAGAGAGAGACACACACTCACAGAATCTGAAGCAGGCTCCAGGGTCTGAGCTGTCAGCACAGAGCCCGATGCAGGGCTTGAATCCACAAACCGTGAGATCATGACCTGAGCTGCAGTCAGACGCTTAACTGACTGAGCCACCCCACCCAGTCACCCCCACAGACTCTTGTTTAAATAGGTATTTGCGTATCTTGTGCCTCCTTCCATTAAAATGTAAGCACCATAAGGAACGGAATGGGCTGCCCCTGAACATGTCCCTGGAGCCTGAATAGTGGTTGGCAGTCAACAGCCTCCCCAGAGACATTAGGTGAATATTACGAACGAGTGTGAAGAGAACTAGAAAGCCATCCGACAAAGGTGGTATGGCGTCCAGGCACACTGAGGAAATGCAGTTGGACACAAGGTTCCCTCATACAGCCAGCTGCTTTGTGTCTTTTTCCAAACACTGTCCAGCTGAAGCCGCCAGAGCCGTGTGCATTATAGCTCCAGAGGAGCTGTCAACTCAACACGAAGGCTCCATCAACACCTCTTCGGATAAAAGAAAACCAACCACTGCCAGCAGAGCTGCACTACAGGACACTGAAGCGAGTTCTTCCGGGTGAAAGGAAACAACACCTGAGGGAAATTCAGTTCTTTAGAAAAGAATGGAGAGCACTGGAAATGGTAAATAAGAGAAACATACAATTATTTTTTCTCTTAGTGGGAAAACAATACACAGTACTACTTAAAACATTCCAACGTTGACCGTGTATTTAAAACAAAGGGGGAGGTCACCCACAGGACATCTGCACCCTAAAGCAGGGGTTCTCGACCAGGGATTGTTTTACTCCCACGGGACATTTGGTAACGTCTTCAGACATGGTCTCAACTGAGGGGGTGTCGCTGGCCCCTGCAGGGTATAGGACAGGGATGGTGCGAAACATTCCGGAAGCACAGGATGGCTCCCCCGACAAAGTGTCTACTGCGCCCAGGTGGAGAAACCCTGCCTTAAAGGAGGAGGGCAGCGGGGAGGGAAATGGATCTGTTTCACGTGAAGAGGTGCAATGTTAACTCTAAGTAGACCATGAAGCTGAAGGATGCTGCACACCCTTGCACACTGAAATCCCTAGAGCAAAGATAAAAGAGAAACAATGCATCACTAAGAAGCCAGGAGAGAAAATGGAATTCTAAAAAATATTCGAACAATCCAAAAGGCAGTAGAATAAAGGACAGTCAAAACCCAGAAGAGACAAACAGCAATCAAATGATAAAACGGTAGCTCCAAATCTGACCACACATTAAAAGACGTTAAGACAAAGACTAAATGTTACTGGACTAGGTAACCTTGAGATCCTCAACAGTAGCTCCAGTGAGGAACCTAAATTCACACCATCCAAATGGCCAGAAAGCACCACACTCCACCGAGAAAGTAACTAAAAATGTCCCTCTTCAAGCCAATGAATCCTGTAGAGTCGGGGCAGAGGCAAGTCAGAAATTATCTCACAGAGAAACCTGCCAACACGAGCCACACACAGAACCCTTCAGAATCAGGTTCAGTTAAAGACAAGCTCACTGACAAAAAAAATACACAAATAAGCCCACTGCTAAACAAGGATCCAAGGTAAAACACACAGGAGTAACCTGAAACTGTACTGCACCCTGAAAAGAAGTACTCTGCAATGTCCCGGCAGACAAGGAAGGGATAGAAAACACAGGATTCGGGGACAGAAGATTGTAGATTATGAAAAGGCAGGTCTGAAAAGAGCAGAACTGTGTTTATTTCTTCACTGAAACAAGCAGCTTGAGACTTCTATTTAACTTGAATGATGCGTATCTTCTAGCACTTGGAAGATACAGCTTCTAAAAGAAATGAATTTATGTGTTTCATATATGTGTTTTACACAAAATGTAGTGGTTTTTTTTTAATGTTTATTTTTGAGAGAGAGCACGTGTGCATGGGGAAGGGGCAGAGAGAGGATCTGGAGCAGGAGCTGAGCTTTAGGCACAGAGACCAACGTGGGGCTCGAACTCAGGAAGTGGGAGATCATCAGATGCTTAACCGACTGAGTCACCCAGGCACCCTACAAAATGTAGTTTTTATTGTAACTCTACAATAAAGAAATAGTGCTCAGCTTTTTTAAGGCTGCACTTCTAAACAACTGTTCTCAATAAGTCCATGTGTAGGTGCTTAATAAAGTTGTCATTCAAAAAATGTAAATGACCAAATACCCCAATTAATGGGCAGAATCTTTCAGAATGGGTAAAAATGCAAGCCCCAATGACAGACTATATACAGAAGATGCAGTATAAATGTAAAGACACCAGCTGAAACTGAATGAATGGAAAAAAATACATACAATGGGGGCACCCGGGTTTGACTCTTGATTTCAGCTCATGTCATGATCTCACAGTTCATGAGTTTAAGGCTCACATCGGGCTCTGCGCTGACAGTGCAGAGCCTGCTTGAGATTCTGATTCTGTCTCTGTCTCCCTCTCTCTCTCTCTGCCCTTCCCCTGTTAATGCTTGCTCTCTCTCTCAATGATAAATAAACATAAAAAAAAAAGATATCTGAAAACAGTAGCAGCTATAGGCTTCAAAACAAAGATCAGAAGCACATTTTATAACAGAAGGGCAAACTCATCAGGAAGACGTGGCCATCATAAATGGCTGAGAGTTTCAAAATCTCAACTTTCAAAGATAACAGACAAAATCAAAGGGAAAACACAGACAATTCCTCAATCAGCTGGAGCTTTTAAGATCTTTCAGCAACTGCAAGGACCTGAGAAAAAGGCCAGTAAATACGATCTGAAAAAACACTACCAACCTCAACCTAACTGGTGTCTGCAGAACATAGTCCTCGTAAGTGCACACGGCACACCCACCAAGACAGACCAACTGCGGGGACACAAAACAAGTCTGAATAAATTTAAAGAATCAAAAATCACACAGGATACGTTTAACCACAACGGAGATATATTAGTAATCAATAACCATTACATACATAGGACAACTCCAAGGATCTGACACACTTTTGAATAATCCACAGGTCAAAGAAATTACAAGGGAGGTTAAACATGGCTCAGAAGGAAGTGTACAGTTTTACAGGCTCCTGTCTAGAACCAATAACCTGACATTCCACCTCAAGAGGTGAAACAGGAAGCAAAGCCAAAGTAAAGATGGGGTGGGTGTGGGTGGGAGATGATAAAAACACAAGGAGGACGGACGGCTGGGGTGCTCCCCGCCTCTGGCAGGTACCTCGTTGGCTGCAGCCGCCATAGGAGTGGGGTGGTTGACGGCATCACCCAGAGCGATGGCTAAGCGGAGATCCTTCTGGATGTACTTCAGGTAGAAATCAGGCTTAAAGTTTCCTTGCAGGATATCTGAGGAGGGAAAGCCACTTATCAGAACTAAATGGATTCTAACTAAGAAACTATCTGTAGTACTGTCAGGGCTCAACATCTAGCATTTCTTCCCTCTTGGACACTGGAGAGACTGGGTCCCAGCCAGTACCCCCAAATCCCACCTGCCAGGTCTCTGGACCCCCTCTGACCAGGGGCACAGACTGACTGAAGAGGGTGCGTCTTTCACCCGCAACGAGCCCCTGAAGAGACCGTTCTGTGACAGCTGCCTGACCCAGTTCCTCAGCTCCTATAAGAACTAAGACGCGAGAGAGGCAAAGGCAACTCACTTTGGCACTTCTGGTCCAGGAAGATGCTGGCCAACTGTCCCTGATTGAGGATGTCCAAGAGTGTCTGCTGGGACTGGCCTGTCACTTGGGCCAGGGTCAACCCCTCAGCGATGGTGGCCATGAAGCTTCCCTGGACCATGTTCACGATCAGCATCATCTTGGCTGCGTTGCCAACCTCGCCTGGCCAGGGTAGAGAATCCTGGTCACTTCCCAAGAATTCTGAGGGCAGGGACTTTCTGCCCACCCTCGTCCCTGCTCGGACCCACCGCTACACCCAGGGGAGGCCCCATTCACCTGCCCCTGACAGAACGGGCTCTGGCCCTTCGGGCTCTTCCTCCTTCCAGGCACTGACCGTGCAAGTCAAAGGAAACCTTCCCACGGGGGCCCCAGGCAGAGAGGCCGTGCGGGAGTGACGCTGTCATCAGTGCAGTCTAGAGGGGATGTGGCCCACCCAGCCTCCGGGCCTGCAGTGGCCCGACGGGTGGGCAGGCATGTTACCTAGAAAGAAGGAGGTCTTCCCCATTGCCTGGAAGCAGCTGCTGCAGTCCTCATACAAGCCCCTGTCTCCGGCTGCTAAGATCACCAACATCCCATCATTAGACAGCTGCTGATTCCCTGAGACCGGGGCTTCCAGAAAGCGGCCCCCCCTGGACACAATCACCTGGAAAGGAAAGTCATGGCTTCTGAAGGCCTTGCCTCTCACTGGGGGTTCAAGTGGGAATACCTGGCCCTCCACACGAGGCCCCAAACAGACGCCTCAATCACACGCAGCATGCAGCGAAGCTGAGGTCTCCCCACCTGCTCCCAGTTACTTGCAGTTTCGTACAATGACCAAACATGACCATGCTCATGGCTTGGCCAACCACACTTCCTCCATACACTGCCCTTCCCTTGTGACTTCGGCCACTCTCAGGACACATAGGGGCCAGAAGTCACCACCTGGCCCAGCAGCTCAGGGGAGAGGATACTCTGTTAGCATCAATTGTAGACAGCTGCTTAAACCACAAAGGCCCTGCAGCTGCCTGGATTGCTCTCGCTGTGGGGCCGGCAGCTCTGGGACCTAATGCCCATCCCGGCTGGGCCACAGCTCTCTTCTCACGGCCATTCAGACTAGCTGTGGCTTTGAAAGCAGAGAGTGAAGACAACCTAGTCCCAAGGCTCCAGATCTTTCTTCCTCTCCCTGCTTTTGTTTCTAGAGTAACCAAGTTGCCCACTCAGGGGTGATCAGCCAGAGTCTTGGGCTCCAACCGCAGGATGCTGGGGGGCCAGCACAAACGAGGCCGCTACCTGGGCCAGCTCGGTGACTGTGTCCGCGTCCACTGTTGACATGTCCACATAGCACTTCCCGGGGCGGATCCCTTGCAGCACACCACTGGGGCCCAGCACCAGCTGTGGAGACACAAGGGAGAAGCAATAGCCCAGGCTCCCGGCCAGATGCCCAGGAGCTCCTTAGACCTCAGACCTCAACGGGGCAGAATCCTGTTGCTTTTTTGGCTCACTTACTGATTAGGAGGTAAATATTACGGCTGAAAAGAGGGGAGCAAGTGAAATAAGCCTCAGAAAGAAAAGTGCCTTTAATTCGTTCCTAATGCGCTTTTCAAAGGATACATGTGCGTTCCTTTTTATTAAAAGCCTCCCATTTAAACGATAACCTCAGTATTTTCTTGGTTTCTTTGGGTTTACGTGGATTAAACGAGTCACCAGTTTAACAAGATGACTACTGTACTTGAACTCTGAAAACATACAAACACAGCCATAGCTGAACACGGGATCTGGGCACATGGGCCCAATAAGAATACACGGGGCCTGTCAGGACAGAGCTCAGGGACCCTAATTGTTTTTATCCTTTGTTCTGAATTAAAGGAAGTCTGTATTTAATTTACAAAAATATTTCTCACAATGGGGGATGGCCCCAGATGGGAAACTCAACCCCCCCGCCCCCAACACGCCGTAGACACTCACTCACGGGCAGGGGGGACGGGGGAGGGGGAGGCCAGCCAGGTTTCTTGGCCACAGCCTGAGGGGAGAGAGGGGATCCTTACGTCCTTGGCTGCCTTGGGATCTGACACGCAGGCGAAGGTGATGTCACAAGTTGAAACGACTTCAGCGGGGGTTCTTCCTAGGCGGGCCCCCTCCTGGATGAACAAATCACACTGCAAAAGTCACAGATCCTAACGTGAGCCATAGGCAGTGCACAACCAATACGACAGCCAGGCCAGAGACTCCCTGCCCAGTGCTCCTGGCTGGCCTCCCAAGGCAGGAGACTGAGGCTAGGAGCCGGGGACACCAGAGCTGGTGGTCCAACTTTGTGAGGGAAATGGATGGGGCCCCTTAAGGACTGTCTTGTATTTCTGCATAACTGGTGCCTAGAGTGACGGTCTACTTCACAGGAAGTACACAACAAGTGTCTGCTAAAGGTTTCCTGCTTGAGGAACAGACCGTCGCCAGCATCTGTCTGCGGCCCTCTGTGGCTGTCTTGGCTGTGGCAGAGCCTGCCCAGCGTCCTGGGCCAACCATGCGTGTGGGGAAGGAAGCAGGGCCGGCGCTGGGAGGCCGCCAATCCTTACCAACGTGTTTGTGTGTGTCTAAAAGCTTTAACTTTTCTTCCTTGAGAATTAAAATTACCCATCTCATAACAAAACATCATTAATATTTGGGCATATTTCCTTTTCCCAAAGCATTTAAAGAATTATAATAATGTGAAACCTATTTTGTTTCCAATTTTTAATACTCTGTGTGACTTAATTTATCCATACTACAGTCTTTCATAATTATCATTTATAATGGATGGCTGCAGAATATTCCACTGAGATACACCTGAATTTACCTAATGGCTATCCTGCAGTTCAGTATCAAGCCTGCTTTTAATTATAAATGACTCCAGGAGTGCCTGTGTGGCTCAGTCAGTCAAGCATCTGATTCTTGATTTCAGCTCAGGTCATGATTTCACCATCATTAGACTGAGCCCCACAATGGGCTCAGTGTGGAGCGTGGAGCCTGCCTGGGATTCTCTTTCCCTTACTTACCTGCTCGTTCTCTCTTTCAAAATAAACAAACAAACCTAAAAAAAGGGGACTCTAACAAATTCCTTTATGTACAGTACTTTTCCTTTATGTTTTGAATTTAGGTCCCCAAAAGTAGAACAGGTTCCAAATGGTGTTCAAGTTCTTAATACATGTAGATAAATGGCTTTCCAGTGGAGCCATGTTAATTTATAATGATCACCAACAAGGTATCAAATCACCAGTACTGAGGACATCATTTAAAAACAACAAACACACACCCTTAAGTACATAAAAACTTTGTCCTACTTGATGATTTAACCAGCCAAACCCAGTGACTTTTTGTTTTGACATATTTTGATTATTCTTGATTATTGAACCTTTTATATGTTTTTTAATTTTGTAAAAAAAATTTTTACATAGGTTCCACGCCCAATGTGGGGCTTGAACTCATGATGCTGAGATCAAGAGTTACATGCTCTACCGACTGGGCCAGCCAGGTGCCCCTATTACTGAACCTTTTAAATTTAATACCTTTGTTTATTGTTTTTTTGGTAAGCTGTTTTCTGTCTTAGAGTTATCATATTTGTTATAAGCATGTTAGGTTGGTGTATCTTCTAGTGTATTTGGAATTTATTTTAGTACGTGGTAAGAAGTGAGCTTAGTATGTCCCCAAATTTCTAACCAGTTGTTCTGAACGTAACTCACTAACTGACCTGTCTCCTGTCTCACTGACTCGCAGAGAGCCACCTCTGTCACACTAAGCCCCAGCTGCCCAGATCTATCTGGTGGGTGCACGTCTTTATCACGGGGCACACGCACCTCAGGCTTTCAGTATACAGCTTTATGTTTTAAACTTTGCTTGGAAGAGACCTTATTACACTCTCTTTTCTGAAAGTGTGATAATACATATTCCATTTGCTATTCCAGAAGAACCAGAGAGAAATTAATTTTACCAAGATCCTTTACAAAAATTCTACAGGGATTGTCAAAAATTAGATGGCTTTTAAAAATGTTTATGTATTTATTTTGAAAGAGAGTCAGAGCACATGTGAGATGGGGAGGGGCCGGGAGAGAGGGAGAGAGAGAATCCCAAGCAGGCTCCGTGCTATCAGTGCAGAGCCCAATGTGGGGTTTGAAGCCATGAACCATGAGATCTTGACCTGAGCCAAGAGAGCCAGTAGAGTAACTGACTGAGCCCCCCAGGCGCCCCAAAGACTTAGAGGAGTTTTTAAAGATGCCATTTACTACATGTGCCAAACATGGTGCTGAGAACTTTACATCATCCCATTTAATCTTTTGCATGGATGAGAACTACAAGGCTTAGGGAAATCAACAATCTTGCTAAAGAGGGTGAGCAGGAGGGGTATAACTTGGATTTAGGTCTGTCTGATTCCAAACCCAGGTTCCTACCTGTTTTGCTCTACTGCTTTCCCATAAATGAATCTGGAAAGAATGGCCATGTTTACATAACATTCAGGCTTTCCAGTCAAGATACAGGATGGTGAGAGGCACTTCCATCAAAGGGGAATGTACTTAGAAGGGAAACCCTCTGACTCTCCCAACTTCTCCAACTGTGTACATCTACATTTCCCGGTTACCCTTGACTTGAATCACAACATATGACGATGGGACCTGATCACACTCCTGACTTAGGTCCTCACAGCCCCTACCCAATGCCCAGCAGCTGAAGCCCAAATCCTTTAGCAAGGCCTTCAGAGTCTTCAGTGTCCCTTCCCCCACAGCCCCTTTGACTCTCCAACCAGTTCCTTGAAAAGGTGTTTGTTAGAGTGATTTTTTTTTTTTTTTTACCTTGCCAAGAACATTTCGTTAATTCAAATCCATTCGGCCTGCCCCCTCCTTCAGCAACCACCCTACTTTCAGCTGCACCTAGCCGCACATGGGGTGCTCACCCAGCCACACTGGCTCCCAACGGGCTGGTCCTCCCTCAGTCTTTCTTCCTGTGTTCCTGGTGAGTACAAGGCTTTAGTTTCTTGCCACTCAGACTACTGTTCTTCACCTCTTCATGGTAAGAGAGCCATGGCCTCTCTCCATTACAAAAGGTGCACACTCAGACTTAGAAGTCTATTTCAGGTCATCCACAAACCCTTGAAGTGGTGAACCACCACCTTAGGTTAAGAACTTCTAAACCGGTGCTGCCCACTCTGGTTGTCATTAGCCACAGGGGACTATTTACATTTGAGTGATATAAAATTAAAATTTCAATTCTTAAGTTGCACTAGCCATGACTCAAGTGTTGAAGAGCCACATGTGACTAGTGGGTGCCACAGTGGACAGGGCAGATCCTGGACATCTCCATCACCACAGAACGCTCTATGCATGGTGCTGTTTATACAATCCCAACGACAGAACACAGTGCACCCATGGAAAAGGAAGAAACAAATCTGTCTCCATATACTCTGTATCAGTGAATTACTAAGATACTCACACGTATTCACACAGGCATGAAAAAAAGATACAAACACCTGAAGTGAGCTACCTCAGGTAACAGCAGAAAGGGAGAATTTTCACTTCTTTTTATACCCTTGGATGTTTTTAAGTGTTTAGCTTTTATAAAGAGCATCCTAAGCTTATATCCTTTTATAGGTAATGTCCTGAATTTGTATACCTGCGTCTTAACTTGCCTGAACTATAGAGCTTGCTTCTCCTACTGTACATGTGCAGAATGCTGAGTGGAGGCAATAGGATTCCTGTCCTTAGTTATTAATTACCCCAACTCCAAGGGTCAAGGGTCTCTCCACCACCCTCCCCCGACAAGCACCACCAGGAATGCTTACTTTCTCTGCAGTCCGGTTCCAGACGGTCACTGTGTGACCCATTTTTAGCAAGTTGGAGACGATGCCACTTCCCATGAGGCCAAGGCCCAAAAATCCTATCCTGAAAGAGAGAGACACTGATCAGTTCAGGGTAGAGTGGGACCGTGTCCACCAGAAACACCGCTCGGCGGCTGGCAGTACCACCGCGGAGCCCACAGCAGTGTGCACACTGTGCCCTTTCTCATCACGCCACTGTTTAAAGGTGTCCCTCCATTGAAATGGGCTTTTCTAAACCCTTGCCTGCCACAGAAAGAAATGTGCCTCATATGGTTTAGGGCAAGTCATCCAAATTATTTCCTTACTGCTTTGATAGAGGGTCTGAGCTTATAATTCTGTTATAGCAAGAAGCAGGGTTTTGTCTTCGGCTCTTCCAACTGTTTTCTGATCAGCCACTCCGAATGCCAGGCTTTCAGATGCCACTTTAAAGCACATCAGAATCCATGACAAGTGACTGGAGCAACGTGCTCAGGACCTGCCGACTTCTTCCACTGTAGGAAGCAGGGTCGCAGTCTTCATCTCCCTGACCGGCTCCACATCTGACACACACCTGTGCTTCCTGCTACCAGCAGAGACGGGCCTTGACCCTCTTCAAAGGTTCCTTTGGAGCCAGTCTTTTCCAGAGTACGAATTCTTCCTATGCCTGCCTTCTCCTGACCCCATTGCTGCTTTCCACTGGCCTGTCCGCAGTCTCCACCACACCCTTCTAACTGTAGGCCCATTCTGATCTTTGGGGACTAAAGTTCAGGTGGACAGCATGTTCTATTCACTGTCCTTTCCTGCAGCCTGCTCTTTCCCGCAACCCTGAGAACTTGGGGGCTGTTGGCTACTACTGGAGATTTTATCTTGCCCAAGGCTCTCTTTTTGGTTCTTGCACTTTACTCCTTGCATGTGGTATGGCTAACCAATGCCTCTTTCTTCATTTCTTATTCCTTGGTGTTCTAGTTTTCGGCTTGGGTTTCTCTACAGCGGCAGCTTCTCCACCTCACTTGACCCGAGTTACTCTTTTAGTATTCTCAGTTTCCTGGGGTCACATTCACAGCCACCTCTGCAAAGTGGCTCTTTCTTGTACTGAAAGGATCTCCTCATCCCTGCTGGAATACAGATTCTCACACCCTCTCCACCCCAGCCTGAACCCAATGATGAAAACAGAATCCACCACCTTCCTCGCCAGATGGCACCTTCGCCCACTAACTTTCCAGCCAAAACTCAAAATCAGGAGATCTACTGCCATTCACAGCTGTCTGAGCAGTGCCAGCTTCCCTTAGGATTCTAAACCATGGCAGACTAATTCTCTTTCCTTTTCTTGGCATTTTAGGACATCTAGCAGACCATATAGCTGCTTGACTTTGTAGCTGGCTTCACCATCATATCAAAAAAGGGTCTGGCTAATGGGGCCACAAAGGTCTTAGGTGAAAGCACTGACTCTGCCCTCAGCCCCATCCTGGTCTTTTCGTAAAAAAAATCAACACAATCCTCCTGAAATCAGTGGGTGATACCCACCACCCCTTTCATTAGCACATTACATGTCTCTGTTTCTCCATTCTACCCAGGGACATTCACCCCAAATAAACAGTAGAATGAGGCATTTCAACAGCATGAAAACTTACGAATAAAGTAAAAGACACACTGTTTTTATCTGAGTAAGAACTGCATGGGAGATACAGACGGCAAATTCAGACCTGGTTATCTTGCTCAAGGCAGTGCTGTCTTAGCGCCTTCATCACCACGACTGCAAACGGCATGAGAATAAGGGCAGGGGTGTGTGTGGGCGCAAGCTAAGCTTTGGGGATCACAGTCAAGGCTCTCCCACCTGCCCGCGCAGGACAGAGAGCTGCTGACAGATGGATGGGAAGGACCAGGTGGCAACGGCAGAAAGAGCTGGGGAAGGCCGGGCGGTGAGCTTTACTCCAAACTCTTCACCTCTCAGCCCCCACCTGCCCCCACCACAGCCAGTTTCTGGGTTTCCATCACTCTTCCACCGGGCCAGCAGTTCTCAAAGTGTGATCTCTTGACTGGGAGCAGCAGCATACCCAGGAAGCTGTCCAAGACAAAAATTCTTGGGCTCTACTCCAGACCTACTGACTGAGAAACTCCAGGGCAGGGGGCCCTAGCAAGGGTGCTTTACATTCAGCCTTCCAGGTGATTCTGAGGCACGGCAAAGTCTAAGAACCACCAAACTGAGTGTTCCTCCTGCCCGAAGACTCACCAGTGAGCTATGAAGTCAACCCTATTGTATATTTATGGGGCCTGGGTCGACTGCAGGCAAAATTAGTCTCAGGCAAAACCATGTCATTAAAAATTACAATTTTCCCCCTCTTTTCACACAGTTGCAGCAATGGCTGGGATACAAATCTTAAAGAGCACCCTTAATGAGTCACCCCCAACTCCCTAACAGAACTAGAGTTCTAAGAAGCTTTTCCATCAAAGGTCTTACTTTTTGTCTGTGGGTGTGATGCTGCCATTCACGGCTGTGCTGTCTGCTGCCTGGATGGAGGTGGACCCAGTTTCCTAGGGAAAGGAAGCACAAATCATCAGGTCATTCTGCCCACGGCAAGGGTCCCAGTGGAAGAAAAAAACAGGGAGGTATGGAACGTACGTACTTCTTCGCATATTTTCAACTTCTTTGTGATTGCTTGGTAACAGACAGCTGGCTAATAAAGGAGGGAAAAAGACCATTTATTAAACTGCACAGCTAACTGGTCTTTGCTATAAATTCCTTAAGAAGTTTGGCCTAAAATTTGGCATTAACACTGAAAACTTACTTGCTGTTTGACTTTATTGAACTTCAGATAACACATTAGAAAGTAAGCACACGTTACCTCACTCACTTATCCACATAACTCTGCAAGGTGCTTTTGCTGCTGATGACACTAAGGATGAGCCGTGTTGAGTCATGTGCCCAGAATTACAAAGCTAGTCGGTGTAACTGGGCTTGGAACCCAGATGTGTCCAACTCCAAAGCCATAGCCTATTAGGTCCCATCAAGCCTCAGCCTAACTCATGGCCTTGCAGGCACTCTGGGAAGCTTTCCCTCCACAACCCAATGGTCCAGAGTGATGGTCTGCCCAGTTAAGCCTGAGAATGTGCCCACCAACAGCCTGGGCCACCTCATGGGTGCTGGTGGCTCATGAGGTTTGGCTTCTGCCCTAGACTCTGAAGGCAACCACAACTGTCTTAACCACACAGCTGCTGAGTCTTAAATGCTTTTTTTTTGGTTTGTTTGTTTACGTTGAATCTTAATAATACCAGGTTCATGAATGGGTCTCTATGTGACTTTTTAACGAGGTGCTCTGGGCAGCAGTGGTGTAGGCAGAGCCGAACTTTTCAGATTAGTAGGGTGAGGTTCTGTGGAGCCAGTCTCCCCTCAGGCCAGCCCTTGACCAAGGATTAAGAATGTCAAAGGTCAACTCACCTTCTCAGTTTGGCTGAGCAGGAAATGATGGAAATGAGGGTCTGCATCTTTCACAGGCTAAAACCAGAAAACGATGAAATAAAACAAGTTACTTTCCACCAGAGATCACCTTGCATGGTAACTGCCTGGTAACTGGACTCTTCTCTGGCTGAAACCCCACTGGGAACTGGTCTCGACTGCACAACAGCTTAGAAACACTTTCCCACTGTTGGTCGAAGCCTTTTATAAAGGACTCCTGTTCCAGCTAAAGGGAAACTAGCTCCAAGTGAAAAAGGAGCGACAATTCTGTCAGGTTGGTATACAAATTATTCCAGTAACACTGCAGGAATATATTTAAGAGGCACACTGCTATTTTTAAAATCCAGCATTTATTTACCAGTCCTTTTGGATAACCCAGCAGACGGGGTCAAATCAATTCTCAGGACTCTTCCAATTTTAGGGTTTCAGCCTACTTGTGTCTGGTGCCACACCCTTGAGTGTCTCCTCTTACAAGATCAATGTAAACAGAAACATAGTGGCAATGAGTGCAGGCCTTTCAAGGGCTTTTCACAATCAGGCTCAACAGGAGACTAGGGCATCCCCTTCAAGGATGAAATAATGTGCAGCTACTGAATAGCAAAGTTGCAGTGAAAGGTTGACTATAACACATCAAGTGAAAAAAAAAAAGTGTGGGCCAAACTCAGGTTTGTGAAAACCAACTCTATTCCCAACAATAAAACCCCCGTGTGGGTCTATAACTCTATAAATGATGGCTGAGGTGGGGGAGTGAACCAAGGGTCTGGAAGAAATTGCATCAAACTTGACAGCGAGCACCCGTGAGGGTGAAGACTTGCACTTTTCCCATCGCACACTTCAGAACTGTCTTGCAATTTAAAAAAGGGGGAAAGGACAAGTGCCTCACACAGGCCAGGAAACTAGCTCGGAGGCCAGGCTTGTCTTGGCCTGTGGGGGGCTTGTTACCTCGCTCACAGTTGGCTGCCATTTAAACGCGGCCATCGGTCCAGCCATCACCCCTTTCACGGTACTAGACTCAGGGATGGTGAGATCCTACAGAGGGAAAGGGAGACGGTCAAGACGCTGCAGCCACCTCAGTAAACGTCTTCCTGCCCCAAATCAGAGGGCACTTGTTCACTGCTCTGCTTCCTTTAGTCACATGCCACCTCAAGCTGAACCCCTAGCCAGCTCCTTGGTCTCAGCTGCAGTCACCAGGCACGGTTCTGACTGTCCACTGGGGGAACCAGGCAAGTTCTCAACGACCGGGAGTGAGCCTTTCTTCTCTGTTGAGGTAACAAAACGTCTTCTTGTGTCCAAGTTTCACAAGGACAGATGTCACTGGGAAGCTCAATTATGGTATATGGGGTTATCAGCAAGTCACAGGGAAGATCTCCTTGTGGCCAATTAACGCACATTCAGAAAACAGTACCAGCTTTGGAGGGAATCCACCGCATCTCAAAAAGACTGAGAAAGCCACATGGTGCCGATGAGGAAATGTGCCCAATGTTTTAGCTATTAAGTGACTGCAAACCCAGGGCGACTGGGAGCCAAGAGTCCCACTCTCCCCAGGCTGATGCAAGGACAGGACCCAGTGGAACGAGCTGCACCCCCTCAACCAGCAGCCTGGCCCACACCGGTCCTGGGCGGAGGCGCTGATTCAGCTTCACACTTGCTGTGCTCTCATCCCCTCTACCTGAGTTCACTGCACACCCACTTTCCACATGTGTGATCTGCCAGCCACCAGTGGCCCCCTGACATTTCTACTTGGATATCTATTGGATATCTTGACCTGGTCCACTGAACTCTCCAGCTCCTGCCCAAACAGTGCCTTCCACTGTCTTCGCAATCTTAGAAAAGCAGCTCCATTCTACCAGGCTGAGATCTTTGTGGTCCTTCTTGATCCTGCCTTCCTCTTTCCTCTTATCTCTCGGCAATGATTATGACGTTATAACTAGGGATCTGTAACCCCTCCCTACTGCCCCACTGCTTACACCCATGCTCAGGCCGCCCTCACCTGTCACTTGGACGGGAGTAAAATGGATCTCCTGGCTTCTGCTCTGGAACCCTGCAGTGTGCACTATACACAGCAGCCAGAGTGAAGCATGTCACTTCTCTGTCTAAAACTGACTTCTGGTCTCACACAGGCTAAAGGCTTTATTACTGTGGCATACAGGGCACTACAAGTTCTACAACCCCCACTCCATGCTAACCTCTGACCGTGTCTGATTGTTTTCTACCCTCTCACCACTCTCCAACTCACCGGCACCTCCTTGGCCCTCCACCCATTCTGGAAACACACCAAGCACATGCCTGCCCCAGTGCCTCTGCACTAGTGGGAACGCTCTTCCAACAGCTATGTGCTTCGCTCACATGCTCACTTTAGATCTCGGCTGAAGTGTCACCTTATTGGGATGCTTTCCTTGACCTCTCCTGTTAGAATGTGATGCTGATGTGATTATGAGTAAATGCTATGAAAACAAGAACTTTCCCAATTTTGTTTACTTTGTATCCCATGCTGGGGGCCATGCCTGGCAGAGAGAAGACGTTCACTATTTAATGGAAGAAGCGAACACGAGAGAGGCCTTGTCTCACTATCATGCTGCTTTATCTCTGGATGTTCGGCCTGTGGTGGAGCTGCTCAACCAACACCTGCTGAATAAAAAGCTCTGGGGGGAAATAAGAGGCCTAGTGCTGTACTGTCCCAAAGAATGGCCCACCGTGATGGACATGCTGTGTGTCTGTCCCCTGTGGCTAGGGAAAGCACAGCTCCAGTGCCCTGGCTTAGGCCCCAGGACAGAAGGAGGGTGAGGTGGAGGGCACAGACTCTCCTTCCGGCACCAACCCAAAGCCCCGACCCCCTAGTCATCACGCTCTGCACCACTGAGGGCTTTCGGGAGAGCTCGGCTCTGTCAGGGTCATGTGTGCCTAGAGCTGCAGTTCTGCTTCTCAGCTCAGGACTTGGAAGTAGGAGCCCCTGAGAGAGAGAGCACACCTCTCAAACCAGAATCTAAGCAGGAACCCAGCCTTCCCCTGTGTGCACATAACTGACACCTCCACTGTCAAGGTCAGCCGTTTCCACTAATCCTCACAGGACAGGGGATTACGGCTCAGAACAGCCATCATCCAGGGCTTTGTCCAGTTATCAGCCTAGGCTACTGCTGCTTCAGAAAGAAGTCTAACAGCCAAATGACAATTGCTATAGCAACACACACTTTCCAGACTACAAGAACTACTAGATCAGAAGATGTACCAAAATTCCAAGCCCATGTTTCCTACATCCCTGAAGGGGCTTGATTAAGACCAACAGTCTGAACTAAAACAGCTGTGTCTGCCCTGCACCACTAGCCACACTCCTTCCTCTCAGCTGACAAACCCTTCACTAGAGGCGGGGCCAAGCAAGGAGACTGCAGGAAGGACTCTGCTAAAGGTAAAGAGCAGGTAGAGCCGTTGGCTGGGGACCTGGCGCTGAGAACAGCAGCAGCAATGTCACTATCCCTGATTAATAATTCAGACTCAAGGGCAAACTGCTCTTCCCTGGGGGCCTGTGAGAAGAGTCCCTGCAGTAAGCCCGCGGTGGCCTCTGGTTCCACTAAGGCCACTGTGCTCTCACTGCACAACGGGCCACTGCCAAACACTGACACAGGTAAAGCCTGTGACCAGATGAGTACTGCATCACGCACACTGCTCTAGGTACTCCGCTCTTTTTGCTCATTTACTTCTCACAACGAAGTGGGGTGGCAGGTATCATGATCAGACCAGGAAACCAAGGCAAAGGTAGCTGGACAAGGTCACAGAGCGTCAGCCAGTTACAGAGTCACAGCTCGGACTGAGACCTCCTCCTAACCTCTCCCGCACACTTCCCCTGAGCCACAGAGAAGGTGTTTCATTCTGGGGCTGGCATAGGAGTTGGCAAGATCCTTACTCTCTATTTCAAGTTACTTGAAAGCAAGAAGGACCCTCTCTGATGCAGAGGTCACCAAGTGGCAGCCCACAGGCTCAGTCTGGCCCCGAGATGTTCCTCTGAACTAAAAGCACTTAAAATTTTTGAATTAGTTTGTACATGTAAAACTGGAACGTTTCACATAAAAATCTGTACTTCTAGCTTCTCTTGAGAGAAACCAGACAGTCTGGCAAAAGCTGGCTGGAACCCCGTGGACAGAGCATGACCTCCCCAGAGCGCCAGCTGCCACGCCTAGGGCTCTCGGCACAGAGGCAGGTCCAGGCTGTGGACCCTCAGCCAGCTCCCCCTGCTCCCTTCCATTACCTGTCTGGTCTGGCTGGTGTCTGAATTTGCATGCCTTGATCTGATGATGTCTTGTGTTTCATCATGGCCTGATCACCCAACTGTTTCTGCCAGCCATCTGGCTTCTGTCCCCTGGACTGTGCTCTAACAATCCTCCCCTGTGTTTCAACAGACTACCTCCTTCATCTCAAAGTCTCTTCCCGTGGCTTTTGAGACTTGACTCAAGTCTTTTCAGGAAGGTGAAAGGTCCGTTATTTCCACTTTATTTCACCATGATGGCTCCTCTGACCCCTTCCAACTCTGACCTGTGGGCAATCTCCCTGCAAAGCAGACTTCTGTCCTTCCCTCCTTACTTTCCCTGAAGACAGATCCCGCCAGGCCTCACTGATGCACACCTACACGTGCATCTTCCACATCTACATTCCATCCTGACGTCACTCCAGGGTTCCTTGATGGTCTCGGTGTCAGCCCTTATTCGTCACACTCAAAAAAAGAGAACTAGTCCTCTTGCTCCGGGAGCCAGCCCTATTCCTGTCTCTTGCTCTTGAGAAGGACAGCACCACTTGCCAGGCAGACCCCTGAAAGCCTCTCCCATTCTGTTTCCTCACTCAACCCTACGTGTCCAGTTGCTAACTCTTATGACCCCTTCCTGTCAAGTGCCTCTCGGGCAGTTCCCTTCAGTATTTGCTATCAGGATAGCTCCCGATCAGTGTACACTGGGGTTAACTTTCTGACCAGCGTTAGCCTTTCCTTTCTGGCCTCCACCGCTCACACGCAGCCTGGAGGACCCTGCCGCCCCGCCGCCCCACTCAGACATGTACGTTCGTGACCCCGACTAATTCTGTTGACAGTAAATAGCGCTGTAGTACGGCCCCCCA
The DNA here is from genome assembly GCA_004023785.1 of Mungos mungo. Taxonomy (NCBI): domain Eukaryota; kingdom Metazoa; phylum Chordata; class Mammalia; order Carnivora; family Herpestidae; genus Mungos; species Mungos mungo. Next base: position 218,332 of record PISW01002252.1, read on the forward strand.
CAATCCAGGGACAGCCCACTTTTGACCTTCTGCTCTCTTCCCTGTCCTCTACCTGTAATGAGAATTTCCACGCCAACACCAAGCCCCATGTGGGCTGTGCCCTGCCCTTTGTCTCTGGAACGCCTTCCCCTCTGGCTTCCAAAGCCGCTTCCCGCGCCAGCCCTTGCAGCTGGCCGAGGTGGACTGTTCCGCCTTGGGCATCCAGTTGAATGCAACATCTTTTGCTGTCTTTTGCTATTTCACGCCTGTGTATCCAGGCTGTGTCCCTCCCCTGGTCTGCAGGGTTCTTTAGGGCAGCACTTCGCACGGGTCTCTGTGTCCACTCAGTGACCTGAGGCACGCTGTCGAGCTCAACTCTGCCACAGCAGAAAGAAGCCACTAAGCCCAGAAGCTGCAGAAATAAAACAAACCTTCTCATCCTTTGGGGGCCGACCCCGTTTCCGGGGACTCTGCTCTTGGGCTCTTTTCAGAGGGGACTTGGAGCCTCTCTCTGAAGAGCCTGAAGACACCCTCTTCTTTCCTTCTCCCATGTTCTTCTTCACCTTCCCTTCAGACAGGCTAAGCTTCCGCTTCTCATCACCTGAGTTTGGCCTACTTCTCTCCTCACTGGAATTACGCCGATTCTTGTCATCAGCAGAATTGTGGGACGATGTCTGAAAGTTTAATAATAATAATGATAGCCACCACAGCAGCCACTACCATCTACACAAGCCACGCCCTATGAGAAGCGCGTTACATGCGTTATCGACACAACTACCCTATGAGATAGATTCTGCTATTGCTCCCACGGATACCTGGAGAGGCAGAGAAACAAACCCTATCACTTTCTTATAGTCCCAAAGCTAAGAAGTGGGATTTACACTCAGGCAGTGGATATATCCTAGAAGCTATGCCCTAATCTCCAGGATATAAAAGGGAGAAATGGCCTGTGTTGTACTTAAAAGCTGAGATTCTTCTCCTAAGTCCAGGTGACTTTCCTAAGAGCAGCAATATGTTTCAGAAAAGTCAGCCGTGTGCATGGACTTTCAAGCTGATTGGCAAAACGTGGATACCTTAGAAACGAAGTGATGTTCTCTGCGTTGGCATTATGTAAGAACAGAGCTTTGGGTTTGGGCAACAGTTAATCTGTTAGTTATTATGCCAAAACAGCTGGTCTCATGTTGGCATAAAGTGAGAAATCAGTCTCTCACCTGGTCTTTCCCTTTGGCTCTCCGGAGGAACTCTTCAACAGCATCCACAGCTTGCTGGAATCGTTTTCCCTTGTTAATCTTTATCATTTCCTCCTTATGCGCATGGTATGGCTTTAGCTGTTCCACTTTGATCCAGGCACTAGCAGAAAACACACAGAAAGCATATGATCCACAACACCTATGCCAAAAAGTATCAAATACCTCCTCTCAACAGAATGCAGATACAGGTTTGGTTTAATTGGACTTTGAAACAGGCTTGCCATTTTTTAAAACATGTTATCAACTACCCCAAAGTCACAGGGGTGTTACAAAAGTACGTTTTCCTGAAACAAGTCAAGCATAACCACCACCATCAACAAAACCAGAATGTCCTCCACACAAAATTGCAGGCTAGTGATGTCCACTCTTGTTCACCAGCCTTCCACACCGAACCGCACATCGCCTGCCGCCGGTGCAGGGCGCAGGGAGCATGGAGGTGTTCTCCCCCTCTCCTCACGGAGTGTCAGGGAGCACCATTAACCACAGCAACAGCGCCCAGGTGACACTCAAACCACAACGACAACCTGCCAAGCATCTGAGAATCAGAGATGCTCCCAAGGCTCAAGAAATGCAGCATCTGAAATCGGTTGTTCTTACGGGTACGTGTTCATAAATGATGGCGTCTATGACTACTAAACCACACAACATGTGTGACACGTGATTTGGAATGAGGGCAGCATTCATAACCAGGGGCCTTTAGTGACAACATTCTGCTTGCGATTACAGGTAGAAGGTACTCTTATTATATTTAATTTTTAATTCCTACCGTCAACACAAAGCACGTGAAAATAAAATAGCCATCAGTCGTCACTTCTGGAATATCTGGCCTGCGACACCAACCTGAACAAATCCGCCCCAGCTGGCTTCCTGTGGTTTCTCTAAATGACATTCGGCTTCCCAGCAAAAATGAGATGATTTTACGGGCTTGGCAAAGTAACAATAACTTAGATGTTCCTACTGTGTAATACTCATAGGTTTCATAGCATAACCTTCTGAAAAAGTAGGAGACACTGAGCTATCACTCTGACTTAGAGGCCTCTCCTTTAGAGAAAGCTAGAAAATATTCACTAACAATAGTAAAAGTGTTCATCTCTGTACATAAAAATAGCGTGACCAACACACCAACAGGCACCCGTGCTTGGAGTGTCATGTTAATAACTGTGACAATGGATCTATACAAACACAACAGCTTTGGGGCCGTCAGCCTGCAAATATGACAGCAAATCAGGATTTAGCAGGATATCTAGGGCCAAACAAACCCACAGGGAACGGAACGATGAACAAGGACTCAGACACGGTCTCGCTGCATTAACCTCCAATCAGGTGAGGTAGGCAGGTACCTTCCAGCGAACAACTGAAGTCTGAAAGTTGACATGATAGAGCCAAGTGGTCTAATCTATGGGGAGGAAAAATGGAATTAAGTTTTGCCCTTACTTTGTCTGGCAGGTAAACCACTGAACAGACCCTCCTGTTCCCTCCCCCCCTTTAAGTGTTTCTAAGGACAAACCATCAGAGCAGATGCAAAGCTAGACATGCCCCGAAAAGCGGGTTAAACTGTCACACTAAGATGACACAAGTATCAGTGATAAAGCTTAAAGAGCCCCTGTGCTCTGGACATGCCTCTTCCTTCTCCGAGCTTCAGGTTAGAAGCTGAGACCCACACAAGTTCCGGTGTAAGACCAATGGGGTGGTTTTCATGGAGCCTCTTGAGACCGGAAGCACACTCCAGGCATCCTACTACCTGCCTCCCTCTCCCCACATGAACCTCCGGTTGGGAGAAATGGAGAGGTAAGGGCATCTGTGGAAGAAGCACCAATAACCCATGCCTGTTTTTTCACTGAAGCATTTTAAGTGAATTACGGATTTCTGCCAGAACGGTACGGTCAAAATTCGATTCATCCTCAAGACTGGCATTTGAATACTAAAATGAAAATTTCCTCTCTGACCATTTCTGAAAATGGGTTTGCTAAATGAATGGGGAGTATAAACACGACTTCAAGAAGATAAATGCAAGAAGTGCTAATCTAGTGAAGAAATCAGTCTACTGTTGAAGCACTGTGCCCCATCAGAAAAACTGTAAATAAAAAGCCAGCTCACCCAAGCCCTACGAGGATTACCTCCTGAAAGCAAGCCTAACTGAAATCACTTGAGTCATCTGAATAGGAGCGTGCTTCTCAGCTGGAGCTTCAGCAGTGCGCCGTTCTCCAGTCCACTGAGGCCCCCCAGCTGGGCCTGGCATGCAGCCGGCACTCACCAAACAATCACTGAGTAAACGATGCCTTCTTGGCGCACTCAGAGGGGCTGGAATGCTGGCATCTTGGTTAAATGGTGTAGGACTTTGGTAGCCCTTTGAGGTTGTTGCTGTTGTCTGTAGTTTTTTTTTTTAACGTTTATTTCTTTTTGAGAGAGGGAGGGGAAGGGCACAGAGAGAGAATAGCAAGCAGCTTCCGTGCTATCCACATGGAGCCTCATGTGGGGGCCCAAACTCATGAACTGCGAGATGATGACCTGAACAGAAATCAAGAGTCAGATGCCTAACCGAATAAGCCACTCAGGCGCCCATTTATTTTTAAGAGACTTCTTTTTCTTTCTGTGATAGAAGCTGTCACTTGTGATTTCTTTCTCATCATCCTCCCAATGCCCAATGGATGGATTTGCTTATAGGTTGGGAAGTCAGAAAAAGCAAGCTTAGTCAAGTGGTGTATAAAGTACAGGCCTTTGCTTTTTCTATATGAGGAGGTTAATTATGTTGTTTGTAGTGGCCATCAGTGAGGTCATTATGAAGAATAAAATGGAAGGCCTCTTAGATAGTCTGGGTAAGTGGGAAAAAAGGGGCAGAGCAGTGTGTGTAGTATGCTATCAGTTGTAAAAATAAGGAAAAAGAAATTTGTAACCTCTTGATTCTGCACACAGTACCTTTGGAGGGACGTGACGTAAGAAGCTAGTATAACTGGATGCTCATGAGCTGATACCTGGGTGGCTGAGGGACAGAGGTGAATGGAACCCTTTCACAGTTTATAGCTTGATGGGGGAGGGGGGGACTGTAAACATGTATTACCTTTTTTTTGTTTATTTATTTTTTTTGGGGGGGGAGGAGCAGAGAGAAAGAGTGAGAGAATCCCTCTTTGCACCAGCAGCACAGAACCTGACACGGGGCTTGAACTCAGAAACTGTGATAGCATGACCTGAGCTGAAACCCCAGACGCTTAACAGACTGAGCTACCCAGGTGCCCCAAACATGTATTATCTTTAAAAAAACAAATTAACAATAAAGGTAGAACACTGGCTACTCTGCCCAGGGGGTTCCCCCCATGACTCCCTTGTTCGTAGGTTTGCTCAGGTAGGTAACTACTGCCTGGTTGCAGGTGTAAGTGTGCCTGTGCCACAGCCAGGAGCAGCAAATTCACCCGGGTATTCTGATATACCTCCTATAAATTCTTCTCCTTTGCAAATATAAACCTTCCACTATAAGCCACCCTCAGATCACACACTCTGTTGAAAATGAATTTAAACACCTCACATTTTCAAAAACTTCCGTAATTCTGACAAGTTTTACCCTTAAGTTAAAATCACACCATGCAGGTACCTTAATAAACATGCTGGTCTAGGAACAATCTCCAAAACTCTCACACATGTGTCTCAGACTTTGCACGACACAGTGACTTGGGTGGGAGTAGGGGTGGAGAGAGAGAACACGTAGAAGTGTGAGCACAGCCCAAGGTGAGCACAAAGATGGGGTCAGAAGAGGTGGGTCTGCTTCCCGCTCCATCTGGTCTGGAGAGCAGCACTGACAAACGGTTTCTAGGCTCTCCCCCCAACCACCTGACACCAGAGAAAGGGGCTGAGGATTAGTGCTGGCTACTACAGGCCCAAGTCCACGATGTTCAGAAATCACAAATCAAAAAACAAATAACCAAACCCACACACACAAAAAAATAAAGAGCTCCACATTTAATTTCAAGTCATGATTATCATACAAACAGTAGAAAAGACTTGCAGATAAGATAGGTTTAGAAGATTCTGTTTTCCAACCTTGAAAACATTTCCAAACGCTAGATGAGGCTTTCAAGCTGCACTGCCCTTGCCAATGTGGCCAGATGCTTCTTTCGTGCCAGACTCTTTAATTCTGGTGCAGGACACCCGCTCTTGGAGTCCACTGTCTCAGCCACGAAGAGTCACCTGGAGGATGGAGGCTGGTGCTGGGAGAGGAGAATCTACTCAATGCTCTCTAGGATAGGCTCTGTCCAGCGCTGGCAGAGGCACATCGCTGGCTCAGTCCAAATAATACCCGGAGCAGAGCACTCACTATCCTCTTGGCTCTGTTCCCCAACTGTTACAGTGTTCCATGTAGGGAAAGTGGGCCAATCAGGTGCCAGGCAAAAAGAAAAAGGGATGCTCAGATAGTTTCGACATGCTATGCTTTTAATTACAAGCCACAGGGTTTCCTCCAAAAGTTACTTTGATACTCACACACTGTATACCTTATATCTGGCTTGATGTAAAAAGTACCTCAGGTTGGGATCCTGGACATCTTATCACCTACCTCCACAAATGTCCTCCCTCCCAGAGTCTATGTCGGTTAAAAAGGGAGAACCAGAACAAATATCCTATCCGTGTCTTGAAAGGGCTGTTGTGGGTTCAGGTGTGAACACTGTCACGGAAACTCTCAGCTGGTCATTTGGGAACTACCCACTTTTGCTGACAGTGTTCTCTTGAACTGTTTGTTTCTGGGGGTCTTTGAGTACCCTCAAACTAAATGAGCTCCCTCCATTCTGCCATCCATAGCCGCTGATGACACTTCTCAACCTTGAGCTCAGTGTCTATTTTGATGGGCAACTTTCTGTCCAGGGTGGGCCCTCAGCGGCCTGAGACTTCATCTTTGGGAGTGGTTACCTGGTGGAGGTGTCAAAGTCAATGCCGAAGGTATTCCTCCCTCCCTATTTCCACGAACAGAAAGCAACCATGGCTAATTCCCGTAGTAGTCATCCAGGCTTGGAGAGCTGAATCTAGCATCTTACTAAGTCCTTCCCTTTGCAGGGGACGCTGGCCAGGAAGGTCTGGTCCTCTCTTTCTAACGGATGTCAACATAATTTGTTGGATGTTTTGACAGAAAAAGGGACAGAGAAATTAGTTTTCTAAAGGATTGAAATCTTGGTTTAAGGGAGGCTACCCTTTTAACTCTTTAATGATGATCCTTGCTAATATAAAAAAAAAAAACATTACCTATAAATATTTTCCCATATGTACTATGTCAGTTTTGAAACTGAACATCTCTGACTGAATCCTACACTCCTCAGGAATTCAGCAACAGCCCCATGGGGTCAGACCCTATCCACCAAAGTAACCGGGCACAGTAACCAACAGGGTGTCTAGCCCAGGTTGTGCCAGGAGCATAGGGCCCTCTGTCTCCCTAACATCAAACATTAAAGGGGAGGGAGAGCCCAGGTTCTTCTGGAGCCACTTAGGGCCTTGCCCTGTACAAAGCAGTTCTCTCTAGAAATCCACTTGTACTTTCTGCCTAAACCACTTGTTCAGTGTTTGTTCCTTACAGTGCTCCTGATGCACACCCTAGACATGGTCACCACAGCACCTGTTCTACCCACACTGCTCTTTGCTGAAGTGTCTGATGATTTATGAACACGCCAGTGTTTACCCCCATAAGGCCATTCATCATTTCATCAATTCTGATTGTGCTCTTTGAGACTTTGATTTTTCGAATTAAAGAATCCTACTCTTTGATCTGACTTGGTCCCCTTTTCTGATCTTTACTAGATCCATCAGATCCCTGTGGGAGCATGGACTGGACCGCACACAGTTCTCCTGGCAAGGCAAACTTACTGTTTTGTGCTCAAAGCCTTTTGATCAAAAGAGGAGACCTGGGTGAAGCCCCCAGGAATTCCCAATTCTTAGATGCCTTTCTTTTCAAATAGAGTCTCTCTCACTCAAGTTTCCCTTACTTAACGCCACCTGGTTTTTGCCAGCTTGTCTCTTGTAACACATCTCTATCCTGACCTGAAGTTTACTGAACACCAGTTGTAGGCCAAACACAGAATGAATAAGTGCCGCTCCTTCTCCTTCAGGGGGCATCACCCCCCCAAGTGGGCCAGGACGCAAAGGCTTAGAAAGATGAAAACAGCTTGCCCAAATTATACGGCAGGTATAACTGGCATCTGGATGCACAGTAGGGCAGCATCAAATCCAAAATCCAAATACTTTCCCTGAAGTAATTCCCTGGTCCCCAACCACCTGGACATTTCACCTTCAGATAATGTAAAGACACTAAATAACATCTGCTGATCACTGAGAACCCTTCTCCCTTCAGAAGTGCTTGGAGATCTTTGCCCTTTGTTTCCTTTCAACTGCCTGGCCACAAAAAGGTAACATACAGGTTAGTCTGCGGTAACTTGATTTTTAAATAACTTTTTTTTTAAAGTTAAAAAAATTATTTGTTTTGAGAGAGAGATGGGCACACAGAAAGAGAGGGAGAGAATCCCAAGCAGTCTCCACGCTGTCAGTGCAGAGCCCAACAGAGGGCTTAAACTCACAAACCGTGAGATTATGACCTGTGCTGAAATCAAGAGTCAGATGCTTAACTGAGTGAGCCACCCAGGTGCCCCTTAAATAACTTTTTACATGGAATTCTACCAAAAGAGTTAAAAAACCTTAAAAGACATTTTATCTAACAGTTGCTACACTTGCTTATGAACCCCCTCAAAAATCTTTAGTCATGAATCATGTCATCTCTACCACTAACAACACTGTTATATTATTTTCGTGTTTGGGAAGTGTGCCCTTTGCACTGGCTTCACTTGTCTACCTGGTTAAGTGCTGAAACTCACTCAACTCTCATTTTGTCTTATCTGTAATATTTGTTATACAGAAAGACCAGTTTATTCTTCTGACCTTCCAGCATTTTAAAAATTATAAAAACACAAATGCTTTCAAGCCTCTTGTGGTCTCATCAAGCCCCCACTTTCCAGGAGTTTCCACTTTGTTCTAGACTTGGGAACATCTTCATTTAGCTAACCAACCGAACCAACCATAATGCCTCTCTCATTCTCAAGCAGTTCTTCCGCCCCAGGTGGGGAGCCTCCCTCTGCCCACACATCCAACTCAACACCCAGTTGTTCACGGTCTTGCTACTGCCTGCAATGCCCTTCTTACCTTTTCAAATTCTATCCATCCTCCCAAGGTGGATTCTAATCCCATCGCCTCCATCAGCCTTCTTTGACCTGCCTGCTCTCCACTACTTTCTCCTTGTTCTAGAACACTTTAATAATCACCCAGATCACTCATTCTGCACGCTTTCCCATCTGAAATGCTTATGTCTTGTTACTCAAGTTCCTGAAAAGCAAGGACAACATTCACTTTTCTCCAAAAGTTCTCTTCAGTGTCAGAAACTTGAATTTGCTAATAAAACAATTAGCACTTGTTTTATGCATCAGGATAACTTTTCTTGTCAAGTCAATGGCATTACCAGACCATTCCTGCTTCTAGAGTGTCTCTGGCTCTCACAGCTCTGGGTCAGTGACTCCCTTAAAACATTGTCATCAAAAGGCTGTTAAGATGTTTTGTGACAGAGAACAGGGGCTTGAGTATGTGGGTAGATCTACATGGTGACGGTAGACATACCATTTAAACTCTCAACTGGGATAAGTACTCAGCATATAAACTCCAGAATGAGTAAAACTGTTTATAAGAGATTTTGGGATAGAATATCATATATCAGTTTGTAGGAACGTCTATTTTACCACTGGTATTACATTCCTCAGAAAAGTCACACATTTTTCAAAGCAAAAGCTACATTTTCCCCTATGACTCATAAGTGGAAATACAACTACTTACATCAAACCCTCTAGCTAGACCCAGGTAATCAGCTCCATGTAATAATAAGAAAGCTGAGTAAATCACTGGAAACTCAAGTAAATATGTTTCCCCCCTCACTGTGACCTATATTACATTAACAAAGAATCTCAAATCCCTGGTCCTGATTTCAACTCTAGGACAGATCTGGTTAAAAGCTCTACTGTTACGTTAGAGAAAGTCACCTAGTTTTATAAACGAGAACAGAATAAAATAATTACTTCTCTTAAAGAAGATTTCAGTTTGCAGTGTATACCTCATACATGAACCACAATGATAAACAACCATTAAAAGAGAAGCAAATGTGGCCCTTATAAAAGGAACTGCCTATGGAGTTGGATAAAAAGATGTGAGAAATTATCTTATCTGGGATTATATTAAGAAAATACTTAACCCCATTTCTTAGTTGACTGACATTGTTATTGGCCCCAGAACAATTTCGATGAGCTAAGAACAGCATCTTTTATTTAGGTATAAAGCCAGAAGGATATGTCATTCTGACAGACTATGTAAAAATGAACTAAGGTCCCTAGAAAACTCCTGTGAGTAGCTCAGATCCAAGAAAACGCACAAAGGGAAAGTGAAACTCTTGATGAGCACTACTCACTGATCTTCTGTTCCAAAAAACTTCACAAAGAAGCATTTCTTTCCACGTGGTTTCTTCAAGTCTTTGGGTGGATTAACAATCTGGGGAGTAAAAGGGAGGGAAAAAAAAGGTTTTTCCATACCTCTAAATTGGTGAGAAAAAAAACGAAATAAAAGAAAAAGAAAATCCTTGAAAAGAACCAAGGGCCTATTACATGTCCAAACCTGCCACTTACCTACTAAGATGTGTGGAAACGTGCAAATATTCTAGGAACTTCTAAAAAACACCTATCATGTAGCAGTGTTTGGTAGGTAGAAAATCCCTTTCACTGCAATGGCCTTGTTTCAAAAGCAGCTAAAACTAAGATCAACGGGGGGCGCCTGGGCAGCTCAGTTGGTTAAGCGACCGACTTCGGCTCAGGTCATGACCTCCTGGTCCGGGAATCTGAGCCACACGTCAGGCTTTGTGCCGATAGCTTGGAGCCTGGAGCCTGCTTTGGATTCTGTGTCTCCCTCTCTCTCAATCCCGCCCCCATTCACATGCTGTCTCTCAAAAAATGAATAAACGCTAAAAAAAAATTAAAAAACAAAACCAAGATGAGCGTCAACCCCCCTCCCCCAACCATAAGACCCTTAAACCACTGAAGAAATGCAGAGAGCACTCTTAAAAACACTTCTGTGAAGTAGTAACGTCAGTTGGTGACTACATTTCTCGTGGTAAGCATCTGGTATAGAACTGTTGAATCAGTGTGTTGTACACATGAAACGACTGTAACATTGTAACAGTAAAACACAAAACAAAAAGCCTGCAGGAAGAGTTGAGACAGGGAACAATGACAAGGAGGGACAACTGAGGCAATGAATATGCCATATTGCAAAGAGACAGTCTCAAGGCATTTCCTGGGCTCCTAGCAAGAATATAAAAACAGAACATTTGGAAAGCTATGACGGATCGCCTCATGCAAAATCTGGAATGCCAACTTCTGCAAAGCAGCACTGGAGCAGCACATATGGTAACATGGAAAGAAGATTTAAACTTAGTTGGGACAAAAATACTTTGACTTTTCACTAACCTACATTTAGATTTCTCTCTTCCTGGAGAATTTATTCCTCTCCTTTTGTTACATTTAAGTGTCAAGCTAAATTCAAATTAAAATCGATTTCCAGGATTAAAAAACTTCACCAAAGCCATCTCTGATTCAAGAGATAAACATTTACTGCAGTTTAAGGGAGCTAGTTTATATTACACTGCCTTTTCTAAACAATCTGAGCGTAGAGAGAGAAAAATTCTGACTGTTATGTAAATAAGTCCAGTTTAGGGATGCCTGGCTGGCTCAGTCAGAAGAGAATGGGACTTTTGATCCCCAGGTGGTGAGTTCAAGCCCCTGCTTGGGTGCAGACATTACATAAATAAATAAGTAAATGATTTTTTTCCCAAGTAGGTCCAGTTTAATTATATCCCAGAAATTGAGGAGAACGCATCTTACATTCTCACCTCCTCACACCCAACTTCAGATGTCTTCCATTAATAGCAAGACACTCACCTTTCCGGGCCAAGGAGGATACCGGCCGAGTTTCCCCCTAGAGAAAACACAGAGTCAGCATTTGCCCTGGAAAAGCCAGTCCATCGCCTTCAACCCGCTCAACGTGAAATTTATTTTCCTAACTCTCCACCTGCACCCTCAAGTGCTAAAACAAAAGCTGGCAAACAGGAGTTCTTAATTTGGCTTCAACAGCTGGGCCCCAGAGGCCCAAACTCTTCAGAAATAGAATACAAAGGTGCATAAGGTATGTGCATTCTTCTGGTGCCCAGGAATTCAGAAGAACCAAACCAATGGAGAGTCACTTGTTAAGAGCCTCCCCATGACAGGGGTTGGGGGCAGTTTGCTCGGTAAACACAGACTTCCCCTTACAGTCTGGCTTAATTCACCGCGAGACCAGCCCGACTTTGACAAATGCTAATGGAAACCTTCCTCTGGGTCGAGAAGAGAGCTACGTCGCTCGAGGGAAGCGGCGACAATCAGTCCTGGTCGGAGTGGTAGCCTGGGACACAGAAGGAGACCCCGAGAGACACCCAAGAAGGCACTGGTCGCCGCCAAGCCTTCGGTTGTAAAGGAGAAGTCTCCCTTCCATTTCTTCACGGGGCAGCGGCAGCAGTCCGGTTTCGACACCCCCGGCCAAGCCGCCCACACAGGTCGGTTCCGTCGCAACGGGAGTTCTGACGGGCTTGCCCAGGCGAGATGGCCCCGGTGGCTCCCCGGTTCTCCCGCTTTCCGGGAAGCCTCCGCAAGACCCCAAGAACCCAGCGTCCGCGGGAGCTGTGCGGCGCCGGAGACTCCGTTCACGGCGTCCGCCGGCGTGCAGGTGCGGAGCGAAGCCCTCCCCCGGGCGGCTTAGGGCTCAGAGCCCGGCCCGCTGTGGCCACTCTCGGCCTCGGTCCCCCGGGGCCGGACTGCCCCTTCCGCCCGGCGTCGCTCCCGGCGCCGGCACCTCGTCTCGCCCTCTATCCGCAGCTTGGAGCGCATAGAAAGGCAGCTCCGGGGCGGGCCGCGAACCCCGCGCCCAGTGAGGGAGCTTCCCGGCGCACCTCGCTTTACCCTGGCCGCCCGGACTCACCACACCAAATCGCCGAGCCGCAGACTCACAGCCGCCATCTTACCACCCAACCACCGCCGACGCACGGGCCGCCGGGAACATCAGGTCGCCCCGGCACCGCCCATTGGAGTGCCTCTGGCCACGTGACGGGGGCCGGCTGTCACCGGCCACGCCGCTGCTCTGACGTCACCGCGACCGCAGGGGTTCATTGGCCGGCCGGGCGGCACGTGACCCGGGCGCCGCGTTCTCGGCGCGCCGGAGCCCGGAGACTCCCGGCTCCTTCCCCCTCCCTCCGCTCGTGACAACGAAGCGCCCGCGGTCTTAAGCGGCGGAGGCGGAGGTGAGGGTGCTGCCAGCCGAGTGCGCGAGGGAGCCGGCCCTGAGGCCCGCCCTGCCCCTGGGCTCCGGCCTCCAGCCCCCTCCCGTCCGCGCTTCCGTTACAGCCGTTAGTCCGGCGCTGGGGCCGGCCGTGTCGCCACTCCGGGAGCTGCTCTGACGGACCTCGGCGCGGCCTGGAAGCCAGCCTCCGCCCGAGCCCGGGGCCCGCACCCGGCGGGCTCTTCGTGGCCTCGCCCGGGGGGGGCGGACGGATCCTTCCGTGCGCGCTTTCTAACGGCCGGCGTCCGAGGAGCGGACCGGAGCCCGCGTCCGCGCAAGTTCTCCCGGGGCGCCCGAGCAGCTCGTCCGAGGTCCCGACTTGCTCGACCGACGTGGAGCCGGCGTCTCTCCGCTTCCTCCGGGGCCGGCGCGGCGGCACGGCCGGCGAGGCTCCCCCGGGCGCGCGGGGACCCGGCCATGAGCCGCGGCGCGGGCCGGCGGCTCGCCGGGGAGCATGGCTCGGGGGCCGGCCGCTAGCAGCGCCGCAGCCCGGGCGCCCGGGCCGGCATGAGGACCGCCGCGGGGGGACGAGTGCGGCCCGTGGGGCCGTAGCCTGCGTCGCGCCGGGGACAAAGGTGCGTGTCTTTGTCGGGACCGGGCTCTCACATAAGCCTTGTTGTAGTTTGACACTTTTAGAGAAGTTGGGAGCTGGCTGTTGTGACAACAGGAAGGCAGATGCTCGCGTAGTTTCAGTATGTGAAAACCAAGTTATTGAATGGGGAACTTGTTCTCATCAGTTCAGCGCAGGGCCCAGACATCCCGGGGAGAAAAATAAAAATTTTTGGAAAGGTCCCAGTCCCAGTTGCAGACTCCGAATAAATCTTAAGTGTCGATTTAAGAGTTTTCTTGAGTCACCTTCTCCTTGAAAAGGTGGCGGATCCACACGCACCTCCTGTAGGCGTTTTTGTCCTACGGACGTTGGCTGTCAGAGCATTTTGTATTGTTTTGTTTTTGTTTTTTAGCTAGTTGGCTTGTCCGCAGCCTGGAAGTTTTTTGGACTTCGGTTTCCCTAAAGTGCCGGCAATTAGTTTCAGGAGCTGTCATTTACTGTTTTGTCTTAAGGACAAACCGATAATTGGAAGCACATTTAAGATTCCAGGAAATGAGTTCATAAAATTCAACATATGTTCCTAATTTAAAAACTCTTAATTTTTGAGGAATTGAAGGATAGCTTAACAATTTGATAAAATACAGAATTTTAAGTCAACGTCACATTGGACCTAGAGGCATTCCCATGAGAGTCAGAACATGGTGAATGATATATGTTTAATATTATTCTGGAAGTTTTAGCCAATGCAATAAGACATGAAACAAAAATAAGAACACTTAGAAAGTAGACAAAATTCACATTTCTTGGGATGATAGGACAGCCAGTTGTGAAAAAAACGTTAAAGGAAAGCCATTAAAATAAATGTTTTACAAAATCAAACAAAATTTAGTTTTTCTGTTTCACTGATAATTGGTTTGAAAATACAATAGTTAAGATGTATAATTAAAAAATATATGTTTTCTGGGAACTGAGATGCAACAGATGGCTAGCATTTCTTGGGTGATGCCAGTTGAGGATTATTAAGAGGGATGTTTTTGTGTGTACAATTCTGTGCTTTACTTAGAGTGAGGTTCAACTTGTTAAAGCTGAGTATTAAATACTTAGGTTTTCTTAAGCCTTTTAAGCTTTATTTCCCCAAATTTTTTTATTTGCAAATGTAAGAATAGTTATATAAAAATAAGAGTATTTGATCCTTGACAGGGTTCAATTAAGGTACTAATTTAACAGATTAGATTCCCCCAAACTGAACTTTTTTCAATGTTAAATCCCCTTAAATGTTTTAAATTACATTTAAAGTTTTTGTGTTCTCTCAGATACTTAAGACTTCTAAAATGATGAACTTATAACTTAAAAGTAATATCTTCCCAAAGACCTAACTCTTGTATGTCTTATAGCTGTATAAGTCAGGTTTAAAGAAACACTTTCAAACTTATGTTTTTTTTAAGCATTTGAAATTAAAATTCTGAGTTTAACGTTTAAGTCATTAATATGTCTGATTCTCTTAAATATTTCACATAATTTAGTAGTAACGAGGAGCAAGCAGTTATGATTATAAAATATAGTCCAAAATATAACTTCTAAGTGCTAATATGTTATAGGTTTATTTTATTCTTTAGTCTAATTTCTGTAACTTCTTAGGCCTGCAAAGTCACACAACTGAGAGAAGCAGTTTTACCGTCTAGGTGAGTGAAGATACAGTGTCTAAAATCTGGATTATGATAAGGTTACATTTTAAAAATTACTGCCTGGACAGAGACAGGGACCTGGTTGCCCCTTCCAGGGTTAACTTCCTACATCCCATGGGCTAATTTACAGCTTCACTTCCTACAGGGAAACTCCTCTGCTCGTGTCAGTGGGGGATCGTTAAGCCTCCGCTTTCAGGTGTGATTTATTTTCACAACCCAGTGCATCATGAATGTCCTGGGAGCTTTGGAAATTTCTTTTAGGGGAATTTTTCTTTTTCTCTTTCTTTTTCTTTTTCTTTTTCTTTTTCTTTCTCTTTTCATACTAGCTTGTTTTATTTATTTTTTACATTTCATTTATTTTTGAGAGACAGTGTGAACAGGGGAGGGGCAGAGAGAGAAAGAGACACAGAATCTGAAGCAGGCTCTAGGCTCTGAAATAGGGGTCAGCACAGAGCCCCATGCGAGGCTCAGACTTATGAATCATGAGATCATGAACTGAGCCAAAGTCAGACATTCAATTGACTAAGCCACTCAGGTGCCCTGGGGAATTTCTTTTCAACACTTGCACGATGGTTTTTTGCACTGCCACCGTGTTTTTCTGCTAATCACTTGGCTGCCTACTTAGAATTATTTTAACTCTTTTTTTTTTTTTAAGTTTATTTATCTTGAGAAAGAGAAAACATGAGCACAGGTTGGGGAGGAGCAGAGAGAGGGAGAGACAGAATCCCAAGCAAGCTCTTCACCATCAGCACAGAGCCCGATGTGGGGCTCAAAATCATGAACTGTGAGATCATGACCTGATATCCAGTTGGACATTTAACCAACTGAACCACCCAAGAGCCCCTTAACTCTTCGTTTTTAGATACTTTACTCCTTGGTGTTAGAGATCACAATTTTTGGTCACAGTAGAAAGAATAATACTGCCTATGTACCAGTATACATTCTTATATGTGGCTGTATATGATATGTGTAAATCTTCCTGCATTAGTCACTACTTATTACTGTCAAAAGTATAGTGAGTTTTTCTTGGGAACTTTTCAAAATGATTCTAAAATTGATCAAAATAATAAACAGGCTGGAATAGCTAAGTGTTACTTTTAAAAGAAGAATAATAAAGATGAACTTTTGATTGAAGATATTAAAATACACCATAAAAATTTTCACAACAGTGTAGTACTTGCTAAAGAATGTCTGGTTATACTGGATTAATCTAACAGGTTGGATTTCAGTAATAGACCTTAAGATGTCTAATACATTTCTGTTTAATACATGCCAAATTAGCATTGGAAAGAAAGCTTAGTGATAGATGCTGGGAAGAAGCCAAGTTAGAGTTCAATGTGGAAAAGAAGCTAAAATTTTTTATTGTACCTTACTCAAATAAAAATTAAACAGTAAATAACAGCAGGAAAAAGTGTGACAGGGATATCTCAAAAACTCTTATAAATCAATTTTTAAAAATACAGTGTTGTCAGCAATTCCCTTAATGCTGGATATTGAGGTTGTTTTTATCACTTTTCCTAGTCTGCAATGAATATCCTTATTGTCATGCTAGGAAGTTCACAGTAGAAAAAAAAATAAGTTCACACTAAAGTGTGAGTGTAAAAAAGCAAGACATAACATACACAAAGAACATGCAAAATTAAATACGTATATATACATACAGGCACACATATACGTGTGTGTGTGTGTATTGGTATATTTATATTCTGTAAACCCTTGGAATTCTGGGCTTTACAATCTGTTTTGACCATTCCCACGTAACTTTGACAGTCTCTGGGATGTGAGTTTTTCACTGTGCCAAGACCTAGTATTGGGTGGAAGAGGCTGGTGCATTAGGAAGTGAGCTGAGCCACACTCCTCTTGAGACGCTGGCTTTCTACTTATTCCAGAGGAAGCAGTACCTTCTGTGAGCTGTTGAAAACTTTGTCATTGTGAAGACTGGCTTTAAATGAAGGTATACTGACGGTGATGAAAGCATAGACATCTTAAGAAAGAGATTATTCTCAGCTGGGGAAAAAAAAAGATAAATGAAAAATACTTTCTGGTGGTCTTGCAATTTTGAGGATTCTTTACGACTCTGTCAGCATGGATTCTCTAACATCAAGGATCTTTTGACGAGGTATAGAAAAAAGGACTGGACAGAAGTATGCTGAGCACTGATTATCTGTGGATGATAGGATTTGGGGTGAACATATAAGTATAAAAATGTTAAGATGAATAGTAATTGAAGCAGGAAAAAAGCACTAAGTGTTAATTAAGGTCGATTTAACAATGGGTTCTTTTTGACTGACAGTGGAAGTTTTTAAAACAAATCTGTATAGCTGAACAGGAAAAATCATTTTTGTCATCTTGGTTTGACCTGGCCCTTCTTTTAATGTTAACAGAAGCCATGCAGTGACACCCGCTAAGACTTGTTGGTAGCCATGTCGGAGCCCCACAGGGTCCAGTTCACCTCTCTCCCAGGTTCTCTGAATCCTGCATTTTTGAAGAAATCCCGGAAGGAGGAGGTTGGGGGAACAGAACAGCATCAGGACTCTGAGCCGGCTGCCGCAGCTGTTCGGATCACACTCACCCTCTTTGAGCCGGATCACAAGCGCTGCCCAGAGTTCTTCTACCCAGAGCTGGTGAAGAACATACGAGGGAAGGTGAAAGGCCTTCAACCCACAGACAAGGTACGCCCTGCTGCCCCAGGCTCTGTCTGCAGATAGACTGCACGGGGCGTCCTGTGCACAAGGGACGTGGAGGGTGGAAGCAAGACTCAAAAGGCTTTTGCTGCCCCGAGATGGCAGCGTTCGGCCCAAAGTAGTCACAAGGTGCGCTGGTTTTGCCTCTGGGGTGGGAAGGATAGAATTCTTTCTAGAACCATGACTGTTCATTCACTGACTGTTCACTGGAATTTTGTGCTGGACATTTTTCTTTCCAATGAAATCTCACTCTGCCTAGTTAGCGTAAGGACAGATAAGAAAAGACACTGATAGCTCATCTCTTCTGAACAGTGATATTCCTGATAGTTTCTTTACCTGGATGAATAGAAACCTGTTTTTGTGGGAGTTGTTTGTTGTTTTACTTGCCGGGATTGGGTTGTAGCCTTCAGGTCTTTTGAGAATCAGTTTGCTTTCTTAAATGTTTTTTTAATTATTTATTTATACTTATTTATAAATGTTTATTTATTTTGGGAGAGAGAGGAGAGTGAGCAGTAGAGGGTCAGAGAAAGAGGGAGGCAGAGGATCCCAAGCAGGCTCTGCACTCAGCACAGAGCCCGATGTGGGGATCTAGCTTAGAAACCGTAAGATCATGACCTGAGCTGAAATCAAGAGTTGGACGCTTAATGGACTGAGCCAACCAGGCGCCCCTCTTAAATGTTTTTTAAATGATGTATTTATTTTCCTGGCAGATTTGTTTTGCTTTTTAGTATGGAACTTCTCAAATGTACACAGACTAGAATAATAGTGTAGTAAGGCCCGTGTACCCATCACCAGCTTCAGCATACCTGAGGTTTTGACAGTTCATTAGCGTTGTAAAAAATTTTTTTAAGTCTTTACTGAATTATGTATATCATAAAAGTGCATGTATGGTAAATTCACAGCTTGATGCGTTTTCACAAACTCAGCACACCCATGTAAACTATACCTGGATTATAAAATGTAACATTTTCCAGGACACCAGAAACCCTTCTCCTGTCCTTCCAAAATACTGACCAGGCCCAGTGCCATGATTTCTGACAGCTTAGATCAGTTTTGAACTTTAGGTTTGTTTATTTAATTTTTAAAAATATTTATTAGAGGGAGAGAGAGAGAGAGAGAGAGACAGACAGACAGACAGACAATGTGAGTTGGGGAGGGGCAGAAAGAGGCGGGAGACACAATCTGAAACAGGCTCCAGGCTCTGAGCTGTCAGCTCGGAGTCCAATGTAGGGCTCGAACCCACGAACTGTGAGATCATGACCTGAGGTGAAGTCGGCGCCCAACTGACTGAGCCACCCAGGTGCCTCAGGTAATTTTTTTTTTGAGGGAGAGAGTATGTGAGCAGGGAAGAGGCAGAGAGATGGGGAGACAGAGAATCCCAAGCGGGCTCTGCTCTGTTAGCACAGAGCCTGATGCAGGGCTCAACCTCACAAACTGGGATCCTGACCTGAACCGAAATCAGGAGTCAGCTGCTTAACTGACTCAGCCACGCAGGTGCCTCTAGTTTTGCACATGTTTGTGTTTTACGTAGATGGGATCCTACAGTATGAGTAGGAAACAGGTAACACAAGCCCCTCTTGTGGCGCACTGTACTAGGCTCTGAGGCAAGGGTGAGCGGGGTCCCACACTTGGAGTATTTTGGTCTCTAGGGTAGCTTTTAGTAAAATAAGGATCAGTAAAATAAGGTGTTTGAGGGTAAAATGAGATCATGTAAGCTAAACTTCCGGCAGCAGAACTCAGTGGCCAGTGCTCCTTCAGTCTGATTCATTCATTGTGCTGTCTGGGGTGAGTGCTTTTGGTTAGAAGCATTATCTGCTTTCTTTGCTCAGATAAAAATGTGTTTCCTTGATTAAGATCAGCTTCCATTAGCTGAATGAAAGCCAGTAAGTTTGTGCCAAAGGTTTACCTTTTATATTTGGGATAGTGGACAAGATGAGGAAAAATAATTTGAAACCCATGTAACCTTTCTTTTCCAAAGTAGGAATGGGATGATCTTCCTTGAGAGGAAGACCCAGTAGCAGAGATTAGTTAAAGTCTTTATTTATGGGCTCAAACTGCATCAGTAGGAATTAGAATTCCAGTGCCTTGATTTCACCTTTCTTAGGGGTCCAAATGTCCTCCTCTATTGGCCCTATTGGAGAAAAATGTTTGGAGCATACACAAAGAACTTTGGATTCATTTTCAGGGGATTCAAAACTCCTGAATCTTTGTGTCTACTCTATGGTGTTCAAAATATTATGTAACCTGACAGTTTCACGTGTTAACTCATTTGTCATATATTTCTTGTAACGTAGAAGCATTATGTTCGATGCCGAGGAGTGTATAAAGGTGGAAAAGCCACTCTCTCAGCCTCAAGGGAACTTTCAGTCTTGTAGGTATTTTAGACTTATGCCAACACAGGTAATAGGTGTTACCGTGTGGTAATTGTTTAAGTCTAGTACAAATACTCACCCTGGAGGGCTTGGACAGAGGAGATCTTACATCCCGATGCTGTGTTGGGACAGAGCTGGACCTTCATCTGTTCAGGAAGTAGGGCTTTTGGATAACTACTGTTTGCAAGACATGAAAGAGTGCATATTGAATCCAGGACTGCTCTTTATTGGTAGAATTTCTTAAGATTATTTTAACCACGTAAGTTGTATGTGATCATTATAGAAAAATTGGGAGATACAGTTGAGTGCGTGTTTTAAAGACCACTCATTGGTGATGCCTGCATCATATGTATGTTCCCCAATATCTCATTATGCATGTATACCCTCAGTCATTTAACTGGTCCTTTATGGGTGGGTGGGATTTCAGGAGGCAGAGGTGGGAGAGTGAGGCAATTGAGTTTTGTCTTCAGACAGGCATCCAGTCTTTAGTGATTTTGGTCTACTCTGAAGTCTTAAATGTATTTGGTATAGGAGACCTTTAGTAAAATGAAGATTCCTTGCCAAAGAAATCTAAGGTCCCAACTCTGGAAAATGTATTTGATGAGAAAAATGCAGCAATTTACAGAGTAGAAATAAACTTTGGAAATCCATGTGAAAATATGTGGAGTGAATATTGATTTTGGGAGAAAAGATGAGATTACTGATCCATCAAGATAAGCCTCTAAGGAAAGGGAATGCTGCGAACCTGGGTTTGACTTCTGGTAGCATTGAGGCAATTTCAAGTTCATACCACTCTTCGAACCAGTAAGTTAGAATAGTTCTCAAGGACTTGCACTACTTTTAGCGGGTTCTTAACGTTTTTGAGCCATTAATTGCTTTGGAAGTCCAATGAAGCATCTGGACCTTCTTAGAATAATGTTTTTAAATATGTAAAATAATTTGTAGGAGTACAGGGGAAACCAACCATATTGAAATATAGTTCTGTGTAGGTTGTGCGTCCCTGAATTTTAAAGGCCCTTTGCCATTTTTGGAGCCCTCTAGGACCTAGTGCTACGGTGGGCCATTGTACACATTCAGCTAAGTTTTGTTGAATTACATGAATGGAAACTTGACTTTCTTAAATAGCCAATTAATCAATGATGGGACAGTAGCATGTATTTTCCCTTTTCTGAAAAATAGTTGTTTCTATATTGAGTAGTCAGTACTGCAGTCAGGTATAAGAATAGGATTGTGGGAATTTTTTTGTGACTCTTATTTTTGTGGAATGGTCTCTTTACAGAAGAAAGATCTCTCAGATCCTTTCAATGATGAAGAAAAGGAAAGGCATAAAGTGGAGGCCCTTGCCCGGAAATTTGAAGAAAAATATGTAAGATTCCTCTCTTGGGCAACAAAAACAACCTCATTGAGTGGGAGAGGTTTCCAGACATTTTTATGTTCCTTTAGTGGATTATCATTTAAACAGGCACCAAGGTTGGAGAGAACAAAATGCAGTTATTAGATAAATGCATTAAGGTACAGAAAACGCATGTGGCAGGCACTAGTGTGTGAAGCTAAATGGATGAATGAGCAAGAAGGGCCTTTTACTCCTAGAGTTTATGCTTAGACTAAAGTTTTTGATACAAAGCATACAAAGCCATTTAGTTCCTTCTTCTGTCTTAGGCCATTTATGCAGATACAAATCTGTTATATTTTAAAAGGTCATCAGGGAAGGGGGTATGGGGTGGGTGTAGGGGTGTGTGTGTGTGTGTGAGACTGTTCCATGCTTTACAGCCTTGAGTCACTAGTTGATGGAGTTCAAGGCGACAATTAATTCTGTGTATCAAAAAAGCATGTGACCTTAGAATTAAACATTTGTTAGAAGTGTAGGCCTCGTGCTATATCTTCTTACTACAGTTAAATGTAGAAAAAGCACATGACCTATTTTAAATTTTAGGGTGGAAAGAAACGTAGAAAAGATCGGATACAGGACCTGATTGACATGGGGTATGGTTATGACGAATCGGACTCCTTCATTGATAATTCTGAGGCGGTAAGTCCGTCCTAAAAATGCTGCTGGAAGCACCTTAGCTCCTACTGGTGACGGCCTGGAGGTGGGGATGGGGTCAGTGTGAGCATGCCTTCAGTGTGAAGACAGGTGGTCTGGTGAGAGAGCGAGAGGGATTGACACCCTTGATCTGGCCTCACTCCCCTTCCTCACTGAAAATGATGACCAGGTCTATGCAGACATCCTCAGCTTGGACATTTGTGGCTGACCAGAAGCAGGTCTTAGCATGCTGTCTGAGAGGTGACGGAAGAACACAGTCGTGTCTGCTCGGTCAAGACCCACTCTGCGCATTTGGACTTCAGTACCAGGACGTGTTGCTGACCATTTGTTTTCTCCCCCTTCAGTATGATGAGCTTGTTCCTGCTTCTTTGACGACCAAGTATGGAGGATTTTACATTAACTCAGGAACTCTGCAGTTTAGACAAGCATCAGAATCTGAAGATGACTTCATTAAAGAAAAGAAGAAAAAATCTCCAAAGGTTAGAACAGTACTTGATTTGGGATTTCAGAATTGCTTTTTTTTTCTTTCACATTATAAGATCAGTAGGTGACTTACCAGAACGTGAGCTGGTTTAGGATGGCTCAGGAGATGCCGGAACAGCATGAGCCATGCCGAGGCTGACAGGTCACCTCTCACACCCGGCGTGTGGCAAGGTGCTGTGAACCTGCAGCTGTCTGTGCTTGTGTCCCAGCAGGCTCGGCAGGGATTCATTTCTCGAAGTGGTTTCAGGACAGGGACTGGGGCAGTGAAGGGAGTTTGCAACAGTCTTGCTGTGTTTCTTCTGTGGACACATAGAGGACTTGGGTTCCCAGGGCTGTCACCCCAACAAAAACGAGTTAGCCTTAAGTTTATTTTGAAATCTACCTACCGCTGCCCGTATGTTTAAAATAAGACGTAGGGCCTGCATACAGCTTACTTGAAAAGTTTCCGGCTACAGAATGGTCTCTTGCCTCAGCCCTGGGTGCTTCCAGGAGACGCTGGTGGCGGGAATGCCGTGTTGACCTGCTGCAGGTCTGTGGTCCAGGGACTGGTCTGAAAGCTGTTGTTCATGAAGGAGGTGATACAGCTCTCGACGCACCCCGGGCGGGGCAAGGCTAGTGCTGTGTAGTGTGCACTTGCTCCCTGCGTTAGGGAGCCGTGTAACTGTGCCTTGTCTTTAATTCTCAGAAGCGGAAGTTGAAGGAAGGTGGTGAGAAGATAAAGAAGAAGAAAAAAGATGACACTTATGAGAAGGAGAAGAAATCGAAAAAGTCCAAGTTTTCCAAAACCGGGTGAGAGGCAGCGGCTTCTTTGCTAGGACGAAATCTGAGCTGTTGGGGCCGGATCCCTGGGAGCTGACGCGCCCTCCCCCTCACGCTTCAGAGGCAGCAGCAGGGCCTGGCCTCCCGTCCCTGTCGCGCCTCCCACAGTGCCACCGTGGGCAGTTGGTGCTCTCACACCTCTGCGTGTCAGACACCTGGAGTTGGCCCTGTCCCTCTGTCGGTGTTGGCAGCTATTTCTGTCCCTGAGTGACTGCTGAGGCTTCTTGTTCTCTTGGGCACCCCTCCTCTGCCCCAGCTCTGGCACTGCCACTTCCCTTGTCTTCCCTGGTCCTGCTTTCTTCTCCTCACTCGGTCTCACCCCGGCTGCCCTTCAAGTTGCTGCTGTTTTTCTGCTGCTCCTACTCTTCCTCTTTAAATATTTTTCCTGCCCCCACCACTTTTTTGCAACCTTTTATTTCAGCCTGGCAGTGGTTTTTAAAAACACATCAGATATTTAGCATTCTGTGACATTGTTCTGCTAACCTGTATTAAATCGCAAGCTTTGGTCCCAGCAAGGAGGAGCTCCACATGCCAAGAGGAGGGAGGAGGAGTACCAGGGTGGTCCTGTGACTGAGGTTCCTGGGGGCCGTTGCGCTGGGAGCAGGGGCAGCCTCTCAGGAATTTCCCTGTCGAGGTGTGCTGCAGCTTCCATAACCCGTTTCTTCCTGCTTGCAGCTTCACAGCTCTCAATGCCAGTAAGGAGAAGAAGAAAAAGAAATATTCTGGGGCTTTGAGCGTTAAAGAGATGTTAAAGAAATTTCAGAAGGAGAAGGAGGCTCAGAGAAAGAGGGACGAAGACCACAAGCCCGTACCGGTCTCGTCGGCCGAAGCTCAGGGCCTCCGGGAGCTGGAGGGCGCCTCGGACCCTCTGCTCTCGCTCTTTGGCTCCGCTTCGGACAGCGACCTGCTCCGGGCGGCCACGGCCATGGACTCGCTGGCGGACTTGGACTTGGAGCAGCTGCTCCGCGAGTCTCCGGAAGGAAGCCCTTTCCGTGACGTGGAGGATGAGAGCGATCCCCTTGGGGTGGGGCTGGACCAGGAGTTCAGGCAGCCCTCCTCCCTCCCCGAAGGCCTGCCCGCGCCCCTGGAGAAGCGCGTTAAGGAGCTGGCTCAGGTATGGTGACACAGAGTGGCCGGGCTTCCCCGGAAGCGGTTTGGGCAGATTGACACTGGTTCTGCCCCACGTGAAGCTCGCTGCCCAGAGCAACCCTTGGTGAGCGGGCAGCTTCGGGGTATGCTTTTCCAAGCTCTCTTCTCCCGGGCGAGGAGACCGCGTAAGCTCTGCCCGTCAGGCATCATTTTTAGGCCTTTTGTGATTCTTTTACTCCTGAGAAAAAGAAATCTAACTTTCTCCTGGGGGAGTTTCTCTTTCCATCTCCTGCCTGTCTGTTTCTTCCCCACAAATATCTTTTCTTTGGTGCAATAGACTGATGCTAATGTGGGCCGCAGGCAGCTGAGGCGCAGATCTGTCATTTTAGTAATCTTTTGAAGGTTTTGGAAATTAAAAGTTGGCAAGTGTATGTCACACATAGGGTGTCTGCTTAATTGCCACTGGGTTTCGGTTGCTCCCTGGACATGCCCATCCTCAGTGTTAGGTAGCCATCACAGGAATTCCTCAAGTGTGATGAGCAAGAAGAAGCTGAACCTTCATACTGTCCAGGACCCGTTAAAAACAGCAACGGTCTTTGGGCTGTAGCAGCCATTGGCAATTGGGAATTGATTTCTAGAGTGCTAAGAATTGTCAGTTCACTTATGTATTACTGACCGTAAACCAAACGTAGGTCATGAGTTAGATGACTTCTAGTTAAAAAAAACCACTTTGCCTTGGCATCCTGACTTACCATGCAACTGGGGTGGCTTTAGACTCTAGAGCGTGAGCATTCACCCAGTGGTTCTCAGAGCATTTCAGAATCACTGTTCTGTGTAACATCTCTTGTGTTTCAGGGCAGGGTAAAATGTTATCCACTCGTACACATGATTTTCTTGTTTTGAAAACGTATTGGAGCACAATAGATGAAGTAAATCAAATGTCTTACTCAGTTCCCTAGTCCTCCTGCCCTGTGTGCAGTATTCTGTCTGAATGTGATGATTTAAATGAATTGTGCCATGTCAGGGTTTCGGAGTATATCTTAATAGGACGTGTAGGTGGAAGTAGTTGAATCTGAACTTGGCATGTTCGAGCATACTATTCTGTGTTTGCTCTCAGAATTTATGTTTAAAAAAATCACTCCTTGTTGTTCTCAGTCCTCCGGTTTGTAATCTAATTGTTTTGTAGCTTCTGAAAGTCTTGTTAAGTAAGTTGAGTGAGGTATATGTGGCAGTAGCCAGTTGTGTTTTTAGAGAAAAGTCAAAAACATTCTTGGATATGCCCCTGTGCCCACCATAGTAGTGTTCTAGTCTGGTAATTTAGACTGATTATTTCACTCTCTTGGAAAAATGGACAAGTTCCATGGAAACAAAGTGGCTTAACATGAAACAGCACTGGGTTGTGATTCAAGAAAGCCTCCCTTTCTGGAGTCCACTGGATGGACCCCGAGCCAGCTGTCCTTCCTCAGTGATTGCCAAGTTATCTCTTGGGCCAAAGGAGACAGGATTCGGGACCCTATAGATAAGGTAGGCATGGTTGGGTTTGGGTGGGAGGTGCTGACCAGGACAAATCGACGTACTGAAAATGGGCATTCATATGTGGGATTGATACTTAAGTCATCACCTGGCCCTTCTATAACAGCGTTCAGAACCTTTGGGAAGTGGGATAGAAGATGAGAATTACCTATCATCCTGCCAATCTGAGAAGTTATTTTTAATTTGCATATTCATTTCTAGCCTCTGTGTATGTGTTTTTATGCAGTTGTAATGATAGTTGTGAATAATTGTTTCCTGCTTTCTTCACTTAATAAATATTATTCTGAAGCCCTCATCACTTTTGATGGTTGCATGAAAAAGAAGGCTTATTTTTAGAAAGTTCCTTAATGCCACTGCAAAGGGTCCCCAGGTGCTCCGTTCTCACCAGGGCCCTGTACTTGGGCACTTGGAGGATCCTCCATGGGTGCCGAGTGCTCTGCACCCAGGCCTCACCGAGACTCCGCTGGGAAAGCTGTTCTTCCCAGGGAAAACAATGCCTAGGTACACAAAAGTTGCATATAATCTCAAAAGCTATCCATGGATACTCGGATCCTTAATAAGGAGCCCTGTCCTCAATCTTGAACTGGACATTGTGTTTTTAAATTTTAAATTAAACTTGATGTACATAACTGTAACATTACTAGCGTATGTGTTCTCACTTTATTTTTCACCCCCCCCCCGTAGTTTTTTTCCCCCTTCTTTATTTTTATAAGATTGTTTACATTTAAAATTTTGGCCTTAGATGAAACATGTATCAATTTTGACTGTTAAAGTAAAAAAAAAAAAAAAAAAACTGCCCCCAAATTTAGGGCTTCAAAGAGCAGCTCATTTCTCCTCACTCTGGGCAGTTCCTCTTCTGGTCCTGCCTGGCCCACTCTTGTGGCTGCCTTCAGCTGACAAGTTGGCCGGGGGCTGTGACGGCTGGAGTGGCCAGGACATCCCTCCTCTCCCTCCTTCTGGTCTCTTACCCTGGGTTTCTTCAGAGCATGGCAGTTTCAGGGTGACATTGGAAGAGCATGAAGGTGGCAGCTGCAGCGCCGGGAGATCTAGCCGTAGACATTGTGTGCTCACGTCCCTTCTCTCTCCCTATGGGTAAAGCCAGTCACAAGAACGAACCAGGTTTGAGGGTTGGGAAGTTAGAGGCCGTTCCCCTGTGGCAGAATGCATGTCCTGGGAGAGAAGAGGTGTGGGATCCTGTGCCACCTACCATGGTCTCATAAGCTGATCCTAGTCTGGTATGTATCCATCCCTTAGGGTATAATCTTTACTCTGGGAAGGAGAACGTAGACTTTTAAGTTTATTTTTGAGAGAGAGAGGGAGTAGACCTCATGTGCATAGTGTACATGTGAGTGGAGGAGGGGCAGGGAGAGACAGAACCCCTGCGCTGTGGGGCCTCAGACTCTCGAACCTGAGATCATGACCTGAGCTGAAATCAAGAGTCAGATGCTTAACCCACTGAGCCACCCATGCCCCACCCAACTTATTTTTTTTTAAAGCTTATTTATTTTGGAGGGGGGGCGGAGATTTACTTTCTAACTAGATGTGATGCTTCAAACTTTGAAAAAATGTATCTGAAAACTTACTTATGTTAGAAGGCCATCGTGGTGGATGCGGGGCAAAGTTCACGGTGTTCACTGCTGTCTTGTTGCGTTAGCCTGTTTTTCATTTCTTGTTTCTTTGTACTGTATGTTTTTATGGCCCCAAAGAATCCAGTGATTGGATTTGATGGCCTTACCCTGTTTTCACTTTATAGGCCTTGATTGTGCCTGTTGTCTTGGTTGTTGGAGAGTTCAGGTGCGTTGCGCTGCTCAGGTCACTGTCTCGATGGAGTTTGGCAGCTCCTCAGCCTGGTCCATACAGATGACCAGGCCTACTGACTGAAGCATAAACCGGGAACAATGCTGAGAAAAGGAAACAGACCTCATGTCACCCACCCTTCTACTCTACCTGCTCACAACTTAGCCTCCTATAGACTTACAACCCCTGCCTCACAAATCCAGGGAGACCTGGATCCAAGGAGAATAGCGTAGGAAAAAACATAATCTGTTTGATTTTTTTTTTTTAACATTTATTTATTTTTGAGAGACAGAGAGAGAGAGATCATGAGCAGGGGGAGGGGCAGAGAGAGAGGGAGACACAGAATCCGAAGCAGGCTCCAGGCTCTGAGCTGTCAGCACAGAGCCCGACTCGGGGCTCGAACTCACGAATGTGAGATCATGATCTTTTTTTAAAAAATTATGTCAGCAGAAACAGGTTCAGTGTATAAGGCCCTGATCAAGGTGTTGAGAGGCTGCAAGTGACTTTTCTTACAATTAGAACAGTTCATTAAAGGGCTTTTGGAACTATTATAAATCAGCATGACTGAACTGTTTGGTTTAACTTCATTTCTTAGTTAATCTAGGATTGATCTGTTTATATAACTCCTTAAGCAAGCCTATCTCTTAGGGTTGAGGAATGTTGCTTATTTCTGGAAGACTCTCAGATACAAATCAAATTGTTCTTTTAATTGGATTTATTTAAAAATACAGCACTTGGGCACCTGGGTGGCCCAGTTGGTTAAGCATCCGACTTCGTCTCAGGTCAGGTCATGATCTTGTGGTCCGTGAGGTTGAGCCCCTCATTGGGCTCTGTGCTGACAGCTCAGAGCTTGGAGCCTGCTTCAGATTCTGCGTGTTCTTATCTCTCTGACCCTCCCCTGCTCATGCTCTGTCTCTCTCAAAAATAAATAAACATTAAAAAAGAAAAAAAAATACAGCACCTGATTAGCTTCAGTATAAAACCAAACCCTCAGAGATACTGTCTACATAATTCAAAAGGCATTGGAAAAACATCTTAAGATTTATATAGCCAGAAAGCCTTGGACATACTGGAGAACTGGCTGATACCTAAAATAAAATTTGAATGAAAACCCAAATGATTGATAGGCCTGACAAACAAGTGGGGCATTTGAAATACATGTTGTAGTGATTAGACTGAATTAATACGAAAGTGCTTCTGGATCTTAGAAGTAGCAGTATGTAAGCTTAAACAAAAGAATGTTTTATTTTCTCTCAAATTAAAATCATACTCTCAGTATTTTAGAGGTGCCAAGAATTCTGAATACTTCCACAAATGTAAGAAATAGGCAGGTGAATGGATTAGAAGTTACACCTTTTTTCTTTCTTTCTTTCTTTCTTCCTTTCATCTCCATCCATCCATTTCACCGCCTTTAATCCTGGGCCTTTGCACTTCCCTTCCTCCAGGGGTTTGCAGAAGCTGGAATTTTGCATATCCTCTGCAGGTTCTGTTTGTCCGTACCAAACTTTCTTCCTCTGGTTGCATTCTTTGAGTAATACCTGTTTGTTCCTTCATCCATTCACTTAGGCGACATTTAATAACTTCTATTACATAGCAGGCAGCTGTGAGAAATACATTGACAAATAAGATTCACTTCCTGTTTTCCACGAGCTTGGTCCATAAGTGGACCAGCTGACATGTAAAGAGCTGGCTGTAGGACAGAGCAAAATGAGGTAAGCTCTGTGATATTTGTGTGGCCAAGCAGATGGTCAGGTGGACAGCCAGACTTGAGATAAGAAGAAACCTCCTTAGGTATGTAGGAACCAGACTGGAGGCAACAGGCTTGGCCAGGCTCAGTGGAGAGATGGCCTTACAGGGAGCCAGGGCCTAGAGCTGAGGTTGGACGAGGTGTCGCTGAGTTGTTGGATGGTGGGGACCCCCTGGGATGCGGTGTGGAGTGGGAATCCTAAATGCTGCATAAAGGAGTTTGGGTTTGATTCTGGGCTTGGAGAGAGCTACCTAAGGGTTTTAAAGAAGGAAGTGGAAGGATTTCAGGAGGATGGAGCATATATTACAAGTGGGGAATACCAGAGGAGGAGCAGAAACTGGTGGGTTTGGTTTTGGGTAAGTTGTGTGTCCATACCAGGGGATCATCCATTTATAGAAGTAATAGGAAATTCTAATTCAGAGCTTAGAAGTTAGATTTGGGAGATCTACACACATTATATGTTATTTTGAAGCTATGAAAGAATAGAAGATACTGGGAGAAGGTAGGTTTAGCTAGAATCTTGGCTCTGTTATTGTTTAGGAGCTAATGACAGAGAGGGAGCAGTCAGAGGTAGGAACAGGCCCCAGAGGCTACAATGAGGGAACGCACGTGAGGGGACAGGAAGGTGGAGGGTGGTTTTTAGTGCCTGTAGTCTCAGAGGGGTTGATCAGGGAGGATCATTCGTTTTAGACCAGAATCTCACTGCCTTTGTTTCCCATCATTATTCTAGATCAAGCCTGATTTTAGGTATTTTATTTTGCCTTTGGACCAGCAACTCTTGGGTTTAGGTCAGCGTTTTCAGTCCCCTCTGCAATTAGTATTACCAGGGTTACTTTTAGAGAGTGCAGATTCCTGGGCCTCGCCCCCAGAGATTCTGAGGCACTTGGTCTGGGGTGGGGAAAGCCGCCAGGTGATTCCAGTATGCAGCCAATGGTTCAGACTTTTGCCAAGATTGCTTTCCTGACTGCTGTACTTTGTGCCCTGGCTGCCTGCTGTGGCGGCCACGCGGGGTGCTGTTCTGGCGTGAAGCGAAAGACTGTATAGTCGTCTGCTCTGCCTCGTGTCCAAGGTGGGAAGGCGTGTGAGTGGTTACTGTGGTCTGGATAATAGAGTTTGTGATAACCTGTAAGTGGATTGTGAATTTCCCAAGAATCACAATGTCCTTAAAGTGCTAAAGGTGCACATTGTTGTTATTTACGGGTGAGGGGGATAAAGGCTTTCTCCTCTTGCCGGTCTGTTCAAGTTGTTGATTGTTTTTGTACTGTAGAGGTATGGAAATTCCAACTCAAAGTTGAGGTGATAGAGTGCTGGTCCCAGGAGGTAACTAGCTCATTGAATCAAATGTGTCATGATTGCTTTGGCTCTGTCTGATTGAGTTTTATGTGATGGTGTTCCAAGTCCTGGGAAGAACGGACCGTCCATAGATGCTTCAGCAGCATTTGAAGAAAGCTGGATAGACCGATTCGGGAGCATAGGGTGATGATAGGTGAACTTAGTCTAGGGCTGAGTGAGGATTTCATCGATCGGCAGGTGCTCTGTAGGGAAGGACTGGCCTCGTGCCTGTGGGTGAGTGTGTGGCTGTGTGAGGGAAGTGCACTAACAGATGTTACTGTCTGCTGTGAACCAGGCTGCCAGAGCTGCTGAAGGAGAGAGCAGACAGAAGTTCTTCACCCAGGATGTTAATGGCACCCTCTTAGAGTGAGTATCTTTTGTTCACACGTGTCTGCTGTCACCATGCCTGGGTTGTACAGACCCAGGGAAATGGGCATGGATTGAACTACCTAAAGATGACTGCCTGTGAAGGGACAAAACAGTGATTATTTTTATTTTGTTTGTTTATTTTTAAGTTTACTTATATTTCTTTTGAGAGAAAGAGAGCATAAGCCAGGAAAGGGCAGGGAGAGGGAGAGGGAGAGAAAGAACCCCAAGCAGACTCCACATTGCTGGCACAGAGCCCAATGTGGGGCTTGACCAGCGAGCTGTGAGATCATGACCTGAGCTGAAATCAAGAGTCAGACGCTCACCCGACTGAGCCACCCTGGCGCTCCTACGCTCCTGTTCTTTTTTTTTTTTTTTTTTTTTTTTAAGAGGCTTGGGTATACCAAATACCTGTTTCCAGGAGATGGTAGATCTTCCTAGCCTTAAGCAGCAGGTATTAATAGAACACTGCATGTAAGGATCATGGCCAGTTGGAAGAGGAGTTCTGGGCAAGTATGAGATGAGAGACAGGTGTTGCTTGCCTCTGCGGGGAAAGGAGGAGAGGACCTGGGGCAGCCTCCCGAGCCTGCGCTCCGGGGGTCCTTCTCGTCTCACTCTCCCTTCTCCCAAGGCCAGGGTGTGCACAGACCACCCACTGACACTTCTCCCGCACGTCTGAACCTCCGAGGTGTTGCATTGTATGGATTGGATTAAAAAGCAGAAAAATCACACATATAAATCCAAACCAGCTTCTTGGTATCAGGTCCTCCAGCCTTGCCAGCTTCTCTCTCAGTTGCCTTATGAGGTAGAGGAGGCTTAGTTATTGCCCAACAACTGAGGACTTTACATGTGTAAGAACAGTTGTCAAGATTGGGGAATATGCTAGCGAGTGACCAGGATCGGGGTTGGCCTCCTGGGTCAGGACGTCTGGATTCTGGAGAGCACCTGAGGGTCCGCACACACGAGAGATTTGTGTGACCGGTAGCCTGCTGGAGCATGCCGAGTAAAGAGAGCTCGAGGGATTCAAGACACACATTTCTCTGCCGATCTAGTTGGAGACACTGGGAGGGGTGAGGACTCTCCTGACCTCCTAGTCAGGGACAGAACTGGGAAAAAAGGAAATGCTGTTGGAAAGTATTTCCTGGGGCGCCTGGGTGGCTCAGTCGGTTAAGCCTCCGACTTCGGCTCAGGTCAGATCTCACGTTCGTGGGTTCAAGCCCCGCGTCAGGCTCTGTGCTGACAGCTAGCTCAGAGCCTGGAGCCTGCTTCCGGTTCTGTGTCCCCTTCTCTCTCTGCCCCTCCACCTCTTATGCTCTGTCTCTGTCTGTATCAAAAATAAATAAAACATTAAAAAAAAAAAAAGTATTTCCTGGCCACCAAGTAACTCAATCACTTTCTATTTTGAAAGCTCTTATGTTCCTGTTGTTTGTGATACTTAGTACTTCGGAGTTTGTTCTTTCAGGTTCTGTTTTCCTGACTACCTTTGACTTGGTCTTGTCTTTGACCTGTGGGTTTAGACCCTCTTAACCTAACCAACCAAGTTCATCAGATGTGGGAATTCTGATTTGGTGACTACTGGAGACCTGTTGCACTGGTCACTCAGTTACATTGTGTGACCAGGGACATAAGGTTTGGCCTACTCTTGGCTCTTAGTTTTCCTGTCTGTGGTAGGGTGACCTGAGGAGGAGAGAAGCTGCAGTGAGCTGCGGGCCCTTGATGACTCTGTTCTGTTCTTCAGCATAGAGGTGCAAACTCGGGAGCTGAGTAGCCAAGTCCGCTCGGGGGTATATGCCTACCTTGCTTCATTCCTGCCCTGCAGCAAGGACACGCTGGTTAAACGTGCTCGGAAGCTTCACCTCTGTGAACAGGTAGGTGACTTTGGAATGGAGTCTCCTGGCTCTGGGGCCCGGCAGAGAGGGTGACTGAGTCTGCACAGATGCCACCTCTGCTCTTGTACGTCACTCATGTAGCTTTTCCAGTAGCGTGTCCTTGGCATAGGAGGTGATGCAGAAACCTGTCTCACACTGTGTCCTGCTTCCTGCAGGGAGGGCGTCTGAAAGAGCCTCTCCAGAAGCTGAAGGAGGCCATCGGAAGGGCTATGCCAGAGCAGATGGCCAGGTACCAAGATGAGTGCCAGGCACACACACAGGCCAAGGTCGCCAAGTAAGTGTGTCCCATTGTTCTCACGGGATAACATCCTCCTGACTTTTTCTTTTCCTTTTCTTTTTTTTTCTGTTTTGTTTTGTTTTCATTATTACATTTGTGAATGAGACTGTGGGCTTTTCTGCAGCATTTGCACCTTTTCTTAGAAGCCCAGGGCGGGGGTGAGCGAGTGGGGAGGTGGTGAGTGGGAGGAAGTTGTTCTTTCGTGGCTGTGACCCTTAGGGTCCCATTGATTCTGTTCACGCTATAGGATGCTGGAAGAGGAGAAAGACAAGGAGCAGAGGGAGCGGATTTGCTCTGATGAGGAGGAAGATGAAGAAAAGGGGGGCAGGAGGATAATGGGACCCCGGAAGAAATTCCAGTGGA
Organism: Mungos mungo; assembly: GCA_004023785.1. Classification (NCBI taxonomy): domain Eukaryota; kingdom Metazoa; phylum Chordata; class Mammalia; order Carnivora; family Herpestidae; genus Mungos; species Mungos mungo. Next base: position 252,012 of record PISW01002252.1, read on the forward strand.
ATGATGAAATCAGGTGTGCCCAAACTGGGACCTTGCCTCATTGGAGGGTTTGTGGGGCCAGTGTCTGAGCATGTTCCCGTGTTTCTAATGAAGGTTAGAATCATTTACTTTAATCAGGGCTGCTGAAAGCACATAATTGAAACCTTGAAAGAAGGATTTGGGGTAGTTTGAAGTTTCTGACTTCTGCTTACCCTTTAGGGAGCTGCTCTGCCACGTGGTGAAGATAAAACTGGAGAGCTACGATCTGGAGAGGAATAAGACCCAGTCTTGGGAAGACTATGTCAAGGCCTTTCTGGATGCTGAGGTCAAACCTCTGTGGCCCAAAGGCTGGATGCAGGCCAGGTGAGGGCCGTGAGCAGCCAGTGTGGTCACTGTGGCGCTGCGGTGGAGTGTTCTTGCCATCAGGACATATTTGAGTGCTTCTCTCGCACCAGACCAGCAGGGTCCCTTCCCTCAGGGAGACGCTGTCTAGCCAGCTCCGCTCTGGTCGCTCTCGAGGAGCTGGGGACATACTGGTTGCTGTGAGCTCTTACTCTTCCCTTGAAGAGGGACGTTACCCTCGGGGTTTTGTATTCTTTGTCACCCTTCCGTTTGGAGTTGGCTGCATGGTCTTCCCACGTCACTGTGCTCTTACCTGTTTTGAGATAATGGCTCTTGGTAGAAGTTGAGAAGTAGATTCATCTTGGAAACGTCTTCCCTTTCTGAACAGAAGTCTCATTTGCCAGGGGCAGGGCTGGCTGCTGCTTGGAGTTAAGTGCTGACCTTCTGGGTTGTGTAGCTTCCCATGAAAATGGGCTCTGCAATACACGGGCAGGAACAGGAAAGTTAGCTGGCGCTAATGCTCTGTGCTCTTTTTTTTTTTTTTTTAATGTGGGGGAAATACACTTTACATAAAATTTACCATCTTAACCATTTTTGGGTGCACAACGCGGTGGTTTTAAATATGTTCACATTGTTTTTGCAACCATCACTATCCAGCTCCGTAACTCTTTTCGTCTTCTAAAACTGGAAACTCTGCACCCGTTGAACCGTAATTCCGCATTTCCCCCACGCCCTCAGATTCTGTCTAGGATTTTGACCACTCTGAGTACTACTGCATGTAAGTGGAATCATACAAAATCTATCTTTTTGTAACTGACTTATTTCACATAGTATACTATTCCTAAGGATTTCTTTTTATTACCCATTACAGAATTTCTTTCCTTTTTAAGGCAGAATAAAATTCCATTATATGTACAGATCACATTTTACTTACTCACCCGTGATCCTTAGGTTTTAGCTATAGTGAGCAATGCTGTTATGAACTAGAGTGCACAGGTATCTCTTTGCCACCCTGCTTTCAGTTCTTCCGTGTATACACCGAGAAGCGGAATTGCTGGATCACATGGTAATTGTATGTTTAATATTGTCATTAATGTTAATTTACTTGAGAGGGAGAGAGTGTGAGCGGGGAAGGGGCAGGGAGGGAGGGAAAAAGAAAGTCCCAAGCGGGCTCTGAGATGCCAGTGCAGAGCCCGACCCAGGGCTCGAACCGACAAACCACAAGATCAGGACCTGAGCTGAAACCAAGAGTTGGCCTCTTAACTGACTGAGCCGCCAGGCGCCCCTGTATGTTTAATTTTTTGAGGAACCATCATTGTTTTCCTTAGTGGTTTTATCATTTTGTATCTCCAGCAGCAGTTCCCAGGGGTTCCACTTTGTCTGCCTCCTTGTCAGTACTTCATGTTTTCTCGGGTTCTGATAGTAGCTATTGTAATGGTTGTGATGTGGTGTCTCCCTATATAGTCGATTTGGATTTTCCTGGGGATTCATGATGTTGAGCATCATTTAGTATACTATTGGACCATTTATATATCTTTTCTTAAGTCCTTTGCTCATTTTTTAATGGGGTTATTTGTTTTATTGTTTTAGGAGTTCTTTTTGTCTTCTGAATATTAATCCCTTAACAGATGTGATTTCCAAATACTTTATTTTGTGAGTTGCCAGTTTACTCTGTGGTAGTATCTTTTGATGCACACAAAACATTTTTTAAAATGTTGATTTATTTATTTTGAGAGAGACAGCATGAGTGGGAGGGGGGAGGGACAGAGAGAGAGAGAGAGAGAGAGAGAGAGAATCCCAAGCAGGAGTCATGCTCAGTGTGGATCCCAACATGGGACTTGATCTCACAACCGTGAGATAAGGACCTGAGCCGAAATCAAGAGTCAGATGCTCTACTGACTTGAGCTACCCAGGCGTCTCTCGATATGCAAAATTTTTAAATTGAATGAAGTCTAATTTGTCCACTTTTTGTTGCTTGTGTCTTGGATGGCCTGTGTGAGATCTAGTTAGATCCAGGGTCATGAAGCGGAGTTAATTTTTGTATATGGTGGTAAGGGTCCAGCTTCAGCGTTTGCATGTGGATGTCCAGTTTTCCCAGCATCTGTTGAAAAGCTTGTGCTTCCCTCAGAGGTCTTTGCACCTTTGTCGACCATCATTTGACCATATGTGTGAGGGCTTGTTTCTGGGTTCTCTGCTCTCTTCTGTTGGTTCGTGTGTCTGCTTTTAGGCCAGCAGCACACTGTTTGGATTACTGTAGCTTTGTAGTAACTTTTGAAATCAAGAAGTGTGATTCTCCAGCTTTATTCTTTTTCAAGATTATTTTGGCTATGCAGGGTCCTTTGAAATTCCCTGTGAATTTTAGGATGGGTTTTTCTATTTCTGCAAAGAATAGTCATTAGGATTTTGAAAGGGATTGCATTGAATCTGTAGATTGCTTTGGGTAGTATTGATATTTTAGTAAATGAAGTCTAATGCATGGTGGGATGTATTTCCATTTCTTTCTTTAATTTCTTTTAGCAATGTTTTGTCATTTTCATTGTGCAAGTCTCTTACATCCTTGGTGAGGTCAATTCTTGGTTTTTGTTTTGTTTTTTGATGATGCTGTGAATGGAGTTATTTTTGTAATTGCTTTTTTAAATTGTTCAATTTCTGTGTACAGAAATGCAGCTGATTTTTTTTCTGTGTTGCTTTTATATCCTGCTACTTTGCAAACTTTATTCTGAAAATTTTTTGGGATCTGTAGCGTTCTCTACATAAAAGATCATACCCTCTGTACACAGAGATCAGCTTACTTCTTCCTCTCCACTGTGGATGCCTTTTGTTTCTCTTGCCTAACTGCCCTGGCTGGAACTTCTAGTACTGTGTGAATAGAAGTGGTGAAAACAAGCATTCTTACCTTGTTCATGATCTTAGAGGAAATGCTTTCAACCTTTCACCATTGAGTATGATGTTTGTGGGGGCGGGAGGTGTTCATACATGGCTTTTATTTTGTGGGGGTAGTTTCCTTCTCTTCCTAGTTTGTTAAGTGTTTTTATCGTGAAAGGGTGTTGAATTTTGTCCTGTGTCTTTTCTATATCAGTTAAGGTGATCACGCGGGGTTTTATTCCTTCATTCTGTTGATGTGCTGTATTACATGGATCGGTTTTCCTGTATGGAACCACTCTTCCCTCTTCCATTCCAGGCATAAATCTCATTTGGACATGATGAATATACTCTCTTTTTTTTTTTTTAATGTTTATTTATTGTTGAGGCAGAGAGAAACAGAGCATGAGTAGGGGAGGGGCAGAGAGAGAGGGAAACACAGAATCCGAAGCAGGCTGCAGGCTCTGAGCTATCAGCACAAAGCCCAAGATGAGGCTTGAACTCCTAAACCGCGAGATCATGACCTGAGCTGAAGTCAGATGCTTAACCGATTGAGCCACCCAGGTGCCCGTGGACATGATGTATAATTTTTTTTTAAGTTTCTTTATTTTTGAGAGGAAGAAAGAGCATGAGCAGGGGAGGGGCAGAGAGAGAGGGAGATCCGGAATCTGAAGCAGGCTCCAGGCTCTGAGCTAGCTGACAGCACAGAGCACGACATGGGGCTTGAATCCATGGACTGTGAGATCGTGACCTGAGCTGAAGTCAGCTGCTTAACCGACTGAGCCACCCAGGCGCCCCATGATGTATAATCTTTTTAAAACCTCCTAAATTCTGCTTACTAGTATTTTGTTGAGGAGTTTTACATCGGTGTTAATATAGGATATTGGTCTGTAGTTTTCTTGTAGTGTCTTTGCGTGGCTTTGATATCAGGGTAACACTGGCTTTATAGAATGAATTTGTAAGTATTCCTTCTTCAGTTTTTGGAAAAGTTAGAGAAAGATTGGTAGTACATAAAATACTTGGTAGAATCCACCCACGAAGCCATCAGGTCTGGGCCTTTCCTTTGTCGGGAGAGTTTTGATCATAGACTCAGTCCCGTTGCTAGTTAAAGCTCTGTCAGAATTTTTACTTCTTTGGGATTTAGTGTTGGCGGGTTTTGCGTTTCTGGGAATTTGTCCATTTAACTAGGTAATCCAGTTTGTTGGTGTGCAGTTATTCATAGTACTCTCTTAACAGTCCTTTTTATTTGTAGAATCAGTAGTGATGACCCCATTTTCATTCCTGACTTTGGCAACTTGAGTCTCCTATCTTGAACATTTCTTGGCCCATCTAGCTAAAGATTTGTCAGTTGTGTTGATTTGATTTTTCCCTATTTATTCTCTATTTATGCTCTGATCTCCAGTGTTTCTTTCCTTCTGCTTGCTTCAGGTTTAATTTGTTCTTTTACTAGCTCCTTAGGTTGTAAAGTTCAGTTGTTGATTTGAAATTTTTCTTGTTTTTAAATATTTATAGCCATAAGTACCCTCTTAGCATCCTTTTCAGTGTGTCTGTAAGTTTCGGTGTGTTGTATTTTCCTTTTCACCCATCTTTCAAGTATTTTTTCCTTTTTTTTAAATGTAATTTTTAAAATGTTTTTATTTATTTTTGAGAGAGAGACAGCATGATCAGGGGAGGGTCAGAAAGAGAGGGAGACACAGAATTTGAAACAGGCTCCAGGCTCTGAGCTGGCAGCCCAGGGTTCGAACCCACAAACTGTGAGATCATGACCTGAGCTGAAGTCTGATGCTTAACCGACTTGAGCCCCCCAGGTGCCCATCTTTCAAGTATTTTCTTATTTTCTTTGTGTTTTTTTTCTTTGATCCATTGACTGTTTAAAAAGTGTGTGTTCTGATTTCTACAGTTTTGGGAATTCGTCAGTTTTCCTTCTGTTACTGATTTTTAACTGTATCCTTTTATGGTCAGAGAAGATACTCTGTATAATGTTTATCTTTTTAAATCTCTTGAGACTTAATTTGTGGCCTCTATCCTGGGAAATGTGTCATGTACACATGATGAGAATATGTATTCTGTTGTTGGGTAGCGTTTATGTCTGTTAGATCTCACTGGTTTATGTGTTAAGTCTTCTATTATTTGTCTTCTTTCTGGTTGTTCTATCCATTATTGTGAGTGGGGTGTTGATGTCTTCAACTATTACTGTAAGATTCTCTGTTTCTCCCTCCAGTTCTGTCAGTTTTTGCCTCAGTTGCAGGAATGTTTATGATTATTTTATCTTCCTGCTATATTGAAGTCTTTATTAACACATTATGACCTTTTCTGTCTTGTAATGTTTCTTGATTTAAAGTCTCTTTTGTCTGATGCCCTGCCTTTTGTGGTTACTCTTGGTGTGGAATATATTCTTTCACCCTTAACTTGTTTTTGCATTTGGAACTTAAGTCAGTTTCTTGTAGACAGCGTTGAGTTGTTTATCCATTCTGCCAATCTCAATATTTTGATTGGAAAGTTTGATCCATTCATATTTAAAGTAATTAGTGATAAGGAAGGGCTTCTTTAATTCAGTGACCTGAAAAACTGCTCCCCTACGGTTCTGTCCCTACCCCTTTTGCTTGTTGATGTCACAGAATTACATTTTTAAACATTATGTGCTCCAGAACACAAGCTAATAAGTTTTAGAACTGCGTTTGTGTCTTACATTAGGTAGAAAACAAGATTTGGAGTTAAAAACCAAAGTGATAGTAATGCTAGCTTTTCTAGTATTAAGTGCTTTTTTTTCTTTAGAAGTTGTAGTCTCTTAAATCATGTAGAAAATAAAAAGCACAGTTACAAACCATTTTTTATGATAATACTGTTATAATTGCCCTTGTACTTACGTTTCTGAGATCCTTATTTCTTCACATGGCTTTGAAGTACTGTCTGGTGTCCTTTATTTGACCTTACAGGGTACTTATGAGCATTCCCTTCAGGGCAGTCTAGTGCTCACGATTTTCTTCAGCTCTTGTCCATCTGCGAGCATCTTAAAAAAAAAAATATATATATATATATATACACACATATACACACACACACACACACACATATATGTATATATACATATACGTAGATACGTATACATGTAAATATTTATTTTGAGAGAGAGCAAACATAAGCAGGGGGGAGGGACAGAGAGAGAGGTAGAGAGAGAATCTCCAGCAGGCTCCATGGAGCCTGACTTGGGGCTCAGTCTTACAACCGTGAGATCATGACCATAGCTGAAATCAGGAGTCAGATGCTTAACCAGCTGAGCCACCCAGGCACCCCATCTGCAAGTATCTTAATAATTCCCCCACTTTTGAAGGACAGTTTTGCTGGATTTGGATTCTTGTTTGACCTTTTTTTTTTTTTTTTTTTTAACACTTTGACTATATTAGCTCACTATCTTCTGACCTTCCAAGTTTATGATGAGAAATCTGTTGATAATTTAAATGATGATTTACTTGTCTCTTTGGGCTTTCAAGATTCTGTCTCTGTTTTTTAAAAGTTTGATTATAGGGGCACCTGGGTGGCTCCGTCGATTAAGTGTCCACTCTTAATTTTGGCTCAGGTCGTGATCTGATTTGGGAGATCAAGCCCCTCATAGGACTCGGCATTGACGTCTTGCAGCCTGTTTGGGAATCTCTCTTTCCCTCTCTCTGTGCCCCTCTCCTGCTCATGGCCGTGTGCTCGCTTGCTCTCTTTCAAAATAAATAAAAACTTAAAAAAAAAGTTTGATCATACTGCTTCTTTTGTGTGGGGCTCATCTTGGAGTTCTTTGAGCTTCTTGGATTTTTATGTTCGTCTCTTTCACCAGATTTATGGGGGTTTTGGCTAGTATTTCATCCACTATTCTCTCTGCCCTTTTCTCTCTCTCTTCTCTTTCTGGGACTTGTACAGCGTGTGGTGTGTGCTGCTCCAAGTGATGGCGACACAACACATCTCCGCCCCGTTCACTTCTCTTCAGTCTTTTTTCTGTCTGTTACTCAGACTTGGTGATTTCCAGTATCCTCTCTCCCAAGTTTGTGGACTCCTCCTCCTGCCCGCTCACACCTGTGTGTGACTATCTCCAGGGAATTTGTTGTTTCAGTTATTGTACTTTAAAGCTGTAGAATCTCTCGTTGACTCTTTGTAAGTTTTCCATCTCTTTATTTGTTTCCGTTTTCTTCATACGTCCTTGTTGTACTTTCTAGGGAACGTCCATTACCTCACATAGTCACAATTTTTCTTTTCTTCGATGAGAACTCTTAAAAGATTGACTCTTGGGCAACTTTCAAATTTACAATTTAGTATTGTTAACTGTGGTCACCGTTCTCTTGATCAATTTTGTTTTTCTGAATGTTGTGGCCCATCTCTGTGCCGGCAGCCTGAGCAGCCTGGGGTGTGAACGGTCTTCCCAGGTCTTGGGCCAAGCCGTTCCTCGGACTTGTGCAGTCACTTTCTCATTTCCCCCCATATATGCAGTTGTTTTGAATGTTCTGGTTCTTAATGTTTGGCTCCTGAAAGTGGGAAAGTGAACAAATGAAGTGGGGACAAAGGGCACTGGTTTTTCAAATCCCCTGGAAGTCACCGCAGCCAGAGGGGCAGGGGCGTGCAGCCGTGGGTGGTGGAAGGGGGCAGCAGTGGCTGCCCGCCTCTTTGCACCGCTGTGATGAAAAGCAGCCATTAGCCATCGGAGCAGAGGTTCCCAGTAGTTGAAGGAGGGTCCTTTTGGCCCGCCCTAGCTCCCGTGAGGCACGTGCAAGCCGCCCCAGGCGTGTGCGCGCCTCCCTGCCGTGGGGCTGGCACGGGGGCTGCACTTGTGCTGGGAGCTAAAACTGACAGCACTGTGCCTCCAGACCCTCCCCCCGTGGTAAGCCTTCAACACACCCTGGGGTCCCAGACGGTTACTTCAGACAGGTCGTACTCGTGCTGCATCCAGGTGGGCGGGCAGTTCCTGGCGCCTCCGAGTCCACCACCTTCCCAGAGTCCAAACCATGGCGCCTCCTTGTCTCTGTACCTTCTTTAGGTGAGATTGCTCTTCTCCATTTATAGATTGACTTACTTTTTTTTTTTTTTTAATTTTATTTTTGAGAGAGAGTGCACACAAGCAGGGGAGGGACAGAGAGAGGGAGACAAAGGATCGTGAGCAGGCTCTGTGTGCATACAGCAGAGAGCCCGATGTGGGCCTCGAACTCAGGCCATGAGATGATGGCCTGTGAAGTCTGATGCTTAACCTACTGAGCCACCCAGGCACCCCGCCTAAAGTGTGTAGGGATGGCTATAAAGAAAATTTTGTTGTGTTTCCCTGGAAAAAGACATGCTGTGGGTCACTCTGCGTTTGACCTTTGGAAAGGGTAAGAATCGGCAGTAAGGAAAGCACTGTTGTCTTCAGAAGAGAAATCCCGTGAGAAATTTTGGGGCAGAGCCGTAGCGTTTTCGAATCACTCCTAGACTCTTCACTCTCGAGTGGCCAGGGCAGCTACTTTAGATGCTCTCGCTAGGAACCCAGCTCCCTGGTCCACTTAACGTTTAAGGCGTAATAGCCACCGAGTCCCAGCAGTGGTAGGAAAGCTCTAGAAGTAGAGTGCCTGCTCTCGGGGCTCGCGCAGACCATCGAGTGTTCTCTGTTTCAGGACTTTGTTTAAGGAGAGCAGACGAGGCCATGGGCACCTGACATCAATCCTGTGAGTCTCTGTCTTTTCTCTTCTGAGGACTACTGTTGTTTTCATCTTCTTTGTGGATTCCCTTTAAACCTTTCTGTGTTCATTCCCTTAACCAGGGCCAAGAAGAAAGTAATGGCCTCTTCCAAAATCAAGATGAAGGTGAGTCAGCTGCTCTGGTCACGTGCCGTTCTCCCCCCTCTTGCCATGCGCGTGACACCTCTCAGGTGACCGCGGCAGCTCCTCGAGCTGTGCCGCGTTGGGGTGGCTCTCCAGGGTGGCCTTCTTGACGTCGTACTAGGAGGCAGCCTGGCCCACCACAGGGGCCTGAGGTTGGCAGGCCAGAGGCCTGAGCTGGCCCAGGTAGAATCTTGCTGCCTTAGTTCTAGGAGATGGTACCCACGTGGCCAGTTGTGGTGGTGGTGGTGGTGGTTCCTCCTCCAGGGAGGTCTCCTGGCAGCCCTCTGAGGAGCGAACAGCCCCTGCGGATGCGTACAGTGTGGTGGTAGTGTTTTCACGGAAGAGCACCACCAGCCAAGTGGTGAGCCCGGAGGACGGCGGGCTTTGCTGCACTCGCCTGGCAGAGCTGGACAGAGTACAGTGGGCAGAGAGCAGAGACCGAGAACCATCTCGGGCATTGCAGGAACCTCTCAGTGTAGAAAAATTTGCTACTTTACCAAAAATTGTACCAGTTCCTAAGGCTTTATAGTGCCCTTAACCCCACCTAGACCATGGCAGTAAGCTGTGCAAATTCTGTATTCCCGAGTACCTGCTGAGCTCCTGTGGCGTCAGAGACACACGGCAGTAAGCGCGCCGGATGTGGAGTGAGGAGCGGGCCCTGTTGCTGCTCCCGTGCCAGGACTCTCCCTTTGCACCCAGCTGAGGAGACAGGTGCTCGCGAGGCCGGGGAGGAAAAGAGCTGATTTGAGGCAGCTCTCATGCCACGCAGCGTTTTCTGATGGCAGCTGGGAGCACTCTGGGACAAGGGGCGGCTAACAGGGGGAGCACCTCTTTCTGGAGTCTTCGGCTTTCTCAGAAACAGAAGAAGAGTCTCTTTGTGGGTGGGTGTGTACTTAGTGAGGAGGCATGCTGGGTAAGCCGTTCCCGGCTGGCCACACCAGAGCCGGCCGAGGGGCCGCACCGGCGCGGCCACCCAGGAAGTGCGGGGAGGCCCGGGGCTCTCGGGCCTCGTGGTGCTCTCCCATTTGCCTCCTTACCACAGGGCTGGTTTAGGCATCTTTGGACATTTCTAACCGTTGGAATTTCCACTTTCCTTTAGGAATCCTCTTCTAAGCCTGATAAAAAGGTTTCCGTCCCATCAGGCCAGATCGGCGGCCCCCTGGCTTTGCCTCCGGAACACGCGGGAGGAGGCCTGAGCACTGGGGCCACAAACAGGGAGCTCTCATCCCAGGCATCTGGCAGCCTTGCGAATCCTGCTCCTATCAACCTGGAGGACTCGTTGGATGGAGACTTGATCCGTAACTCAGCTTCCTCACTGGAGGCTGTGTCTAAGGAGCTGGCCGTGCTGAACAGCAGAGCAGGCGGGGGCTCTGAGTTCACGCTGCCTGCACCCCCAAAAGCACCTGCCGAGAAGACCGTCGGTGCCGTGTGTGCAGATGAGAAGAGGAACTTCGCGAAGCCCAGCCCTGCCGCCCCGCCACCTGCTAGCTCTCTGCAGTCTCCCCTCAATTTTCTGGCCGAACAGGCTTTGGCACTGGGGCAGTCCTCTCAGGAGAAAAGACCAGAGGCTTCTGGCTACAAAGAGCTGTCCAGTCAGCCTGCGCTCGGCAAGGGCCTGCCGGAAGCGCACCAGTCCAAAGCCAAGCACCACAGCTTGCCACGGACGTCTCACACCCCGCAGGCGGCAGCTCCAGTGCCCGGCCCCCAGGTGAAAGTGTTCCATGCGGGCGCTCAGCAGCAGAAGAGCTTCACCCCCCCGACTCCTTTTGTCAGTAAGCTCCAGGGCCCCAAGCCTTCCTCCCCACAGTGCCATCGTTCCCTCCTCCAGCTTGTGAAGACGGCAACCAAAGGCCAGAGCTTCCATCCCTCCACGCCGGCCTCCTCAGGAGGCACGCCGGCCTCCAGCAGCAACTCTCATAAGACCCCAGCCTCGTCCTCCACTGCCCTGAGCCATCCAGCAAAACACTCAGCCAGCTCTTCAGGGCCATCTTACAAGAACAGTCCCTTTGCCAGCTCTGTCTCTAAACATGGGGTTTCTTCTGGCAGCTCTTCCTCGGGAGGAGCACCAGTCCAAAACTCCACTTCTGGGAACCTGCTCCCCAGCGTGCAGCCTCCCTCCGCAGGACAGTCTGCCAGCAGACCCGTCCCAGGCTCTGCGGTGAAAAAACCACCCGTTTCCCAGAAGCTGACCCTGGTGGCCCCTCCGGGTGGTCCAAATGGAGACTCCAGTGGTGGAACCCAGGGAGTGGCAAAGCTACTGACCTCCTCCCTGAAGTCCAGCGCAGTTAGCAGCCTGACATCGTCTACCTCCTTGCCAGTGAGTGTCCTGGCACAGCAGCCCACCTCTCGGGGGTCTTGTGGACCAGGCCGCTTGCCTTGCCCTGGTCCGAGAGTGAGGTCTGACGCTGAAGGCCAGGTAGGGACAGCGAGCCCGGAAATTGGAAAGAGAACTTGGCTTCCTGTTTGCAGGTCTTTGCTCTGCTAGTGGTAGGAATCACCGGAGAGCCTGAAACTTCTGAGGACGAGCAGAGGGAAAGGACTAGTGTGCAGCAATGCTGTGATCCTGAGTGGCGTAGAATTAGTCACAAAACTCCTTTCCTGTTTCAGAGCCTCCTATTTGTCCATCTCTCAGAACAAGGAAATGAATATGGTATCATCTCTTAGATCATGAGTTCTGTGGAGATGTTCATGCTCCAGGAAGTCAGTAACTTGTAAGAGTGATTCCCTTTGGGTTGGATTTTAAAGGACGCTGCAGATCAGACCAAGGCAGTTTGACAGAGTCTGTGGCCGATGAGGCTTGCTGGTAGGTAGTTATGAGAAGTTTAGATATAGGCTGGGGAAATGAGAGCGAGCAATTGTTAGCATGTTTGTAATGTATAAAATGACTCTGCGGTGACAACGACAACACTGTAGGAAGGTAGGTTCGGCAAGGTCTCCCCTACCTCTACCCAGCTACCACCTCTGCAAGGTACTGTGTTCCTTAGTTTCCAGGGTTTTCTGATTCTTTTCTAAAGACCAAGTTCAAAACATGCAAGTGTGTGTGTGTGTGTGTGTGTGTGTGTGTGTGTAATATATATAAATATGAACATACTGGTGTTTTTATTTTTTATTTTTTTAATGTTTTCTTTATTTTTGAGAGAGACAGAGTGAGCGGGGGACAGTCAGAGAGAGAGGGAGACACAGAATCTGAAGCAGGCTGAAGGCTCTGAGCTGTCAGCACAGAGCCCGACTCGGGGCTCAAACCCATGCGAGATCATGACCTGAGCCCAAGTCCCACGCTTGGCTGAGCCGCCCAGGTGCCGCAGTTCAGAGACTGTCCTCTTCCTTCCTTTGAGGGCCGCAGAGCAGGGGCCGCCTTTTGCAAGGGGCGGTCTACAAGTGGGCCCCTGCCCTGCACATCTGTTACCAGCTCTGGTTTGTGAGTGAGCTGAGGCCGAGGCTGGTGCTCTGACCGAGCTGTGTTTTCTCCCCAGAAAGGAACGAGTGGGGCTGTGCTGCTGGCCAGCTCCTCGCCCTTGAATCTGCTGTCTGCGTCCTACAAGTCTGGCAGCCCAAAGCTGCCCGGAGCCATGAACTCCAGCTCCCTAGGGATCATCTCCCAGTTTCCCCTCCACGTGGTCTCCTTCAGCGCCGAGTCCTCGGCCAAAGCAGGGGTTTCCAAGGATGCCATCGTCACGGGTCCTGCCCCTGGGACCTTCCACCACGGCCTCAACCACAGTAAGTGCTTGTCGTCTTCTCTCCTTGTGCTAGACGGACAGAGGTTCCCACCGCCTGGGCCGTGATTGCTGTGTTCTGTCGCTGTATGCTGGGTTCCTGTGTTTGTCTGGTGTGTGACCCTGGGCAGCGTCCCTGGAACCGTGCTGAGCCCCCTCCCCTTAGGGCTCTGACCCAGAACCAGTCCAGGAGGTTGTCTAGGCGCTCGACCACTGAAGGAGCGTTTCTGTTCCTGTCTTCAATGTGTGTGTTTTGTTCTTTTCTCCCCTCCTGTTTTCTCTCAGGTCTCCTGGCTGGCTTGCACTCCAGCCCGCCCCGTGCAGCGCCTCTCCCGCACGCTGCCGTGTCCACCCACATCCCGCAGAGCCTGCCAGGTAATTGCCAGGTGGTCAGAGTGCCACGCGCACCATGCGCCATTCTGCTCTCCACTCGTTAAGATGCGTGGTCTGCTGCCAGGGAGTTCCGTGTCTTCAGCTCGTCGTCACTATGTTGTCCCGGTGTGTCCTTCAAGGCTCTGGCTCTTTGGGTGCTCGGGGCAACACTGGCTTCCACTTGGGAATTTCCCTTCGTTCCCCACTTGGGATTTCCACTGGGTCAGCCTTACCCTGTGTGCTCACAGGGGAGGTAGTGATGGCCTATGTTCAAAGCAGGGGAATTCTCTTAGTTAATCTTGGTGCTCACGTTGGTGCTCGTTTTCAAGGGCTCATCGGGGAACTGAAAAGTGTTCACATTGAAGCGGCTACAGCTTCCAGGTGCTGCCAGCTAACAGAAAGCTCTCAAAGCTTTATGTATGTGTTTGTTGAGAGAGTGAGAGAGAGTCATGGGCGTGGTAAGGGGAGGGCAGAGAGAGAGAGAATCCCAGCAGGTTCTTCACTCTCAGCATAGAACCTGATGTGGGACTTGATCCCATGAACCCTGAGATCATGACCTGAGCTGAAATCAGGCGTCAGATGCTCAGTGGGGTACCTGGGTGGTCAGTCAGTTAAGCATCTCCCTCTTTGGTTTTGGCTCAGGTCATCCTCTCACCATTAGTGAGTTCGAGCCCTGCATCGGGTTCTGTGTTGGTAGTCTGGAGCCTGCTTCGGATTCTCTCTCTCCATTTCTGCCCCTCCCCAACTGGGGCTCACTGGATCGCTCTCTCAAAAATAAATAAATGAGTTGGACCCTTAATCGACTCAGCCACCCTGGCACCCCAAAAGGTACTCAAAGCTTTATGTGAGAGGGAGAGCCCAACAGCGATGTCACGGTGGCAGGGTTTTACAAGGGACCCTTACCTGTGATGCCAGCGTGTGTGCCCAGGTGGAGCAGCTTTTCTTTTGAGTTCAGGGGTGAAGGCACACATTTGGGAACACAGCTGGGGCAGTGTTCTTTTCCTGCTTTTCGTCTCTGTAGACCGGGGGCTTTCAGAAGGGGGTGTGGTATTGCTGTGAGAAGGCAGCTGGAATCTGATTCTTGAGTACACCTAATGGGATGCTGGTGGGCAGACTCAGGAGGTCTTGCTTTCAGCCTCCTGCTCTTCTTACTACTCTAGAGTTGTGGCACCGAGGCTCAGGGAGGCCCTCCGGTCAGGGGAGAGCGCCTCTGCAGGACGCTGAGCCTGGGCGAGCCCTGGTGCGCAGGCACTGGGGTGGGAGTAAGACAGGGAGCTGCCTGGCCGGGCGTGCCTGTGGCCTGCTGCTTCCGAGTGTGTGCGCCCCATTGGCTGTGAGTCCCTGGCCCCCTGGCCCGAGGCTGACAGGTCTAGTGAATGCTGGAGGCTGTCTGCGTGTAAGAAGGGTTGGAAGATGTGTAAGGTGGAAATTTTGCTGCTTTAAAGACAGGAAGTGAGGGCTGAGCCTCTGCAAACAAGGACTGTTTTCCTCCAGAGAAGCGGTGGCTGCAGCCGACTCCCTTCACACACTGGCGGCTGCTGCTGTAGCTAAGAGGGTCATGTGGGGTCACCGAACCACCTAGGTGACACCTTGTGGTTTGGAAGATAGCCCTGCCTCTGCTTGCTTTCAGGAACGTCACACTTTAAAAGAAAATAATTGAAGAGCCATTAGAAACATGACTTAAAAAAAAAAGCGGGGGGACGGGGAGTGCTTTCTTATACCACTTCTGTCTCCTTTACACCTTCTTGAGGTTGGAGGATTCCACTGAGTGGTTGTCAATGGAAAGCTGTGTGACTGCGGTCTGCTTCGCTCTTTCCTGGGCAGACTCAGAACGCTAGCCTTCTAGCACCTTGAGCTGGTCTCGTAGGACCTGAGGGTTCTGATGGTGAGCGTCTCATTGCTGCTGGAGTGCAGCATGGTCTTGGGACCCTGCAGCAGAGCCCAGCCTGCCAGGGGACGTGGGTGGAGACCGAGAACATGCGGGGCTCCGGTGGCAGGCACGCAGCGAGCCCCTGCCCTCGAGGTGCTCCGAGTGCCATGCACACTGCCGGCTGCGCCTCAGCCTCTGTCAAGGGCTTTTGGGTTCGTCTCAGCTTTCAGGGCCTTTTGCTAGTGAAGTGATCCCCTTGACTTGTTGTTACTGCCGCCTTAAGGGAATCCGAGATCCTGAAGGACTTTTCTTTGCTTACTCTTTTCCAGATGCTTCTCAGCTTCATGGAAAAGGGCCTGGTGTACCACGGAAATTGTGACCTCTTCAGAGGACAGGCCCGACTAACTTAGGTCTGGGTGGCAGCTGACCAAGTAGGTCTCGGAGACTGATAGTCACCATGCTCTTTTTGCCAGCTGGTCTCCTTCTGGCGAAGGTGTGAGTGCTGAGGGGAGCGTCTCTTGGCACTGTGATGTGCCTTCAGTGAGGGGAGCAGCCCGGGCTCCTCCGGAGGCACTGACGGGCCTGGCGCCCTGGGCCCTGTGGCTCGGTCATGGACAATCGTTGGAGGGGCAGCTCTGGGCTGGGGTGCGTGCTGGGTCATGTACGAAGCTCTGGTGTCAGCGCAGAGCAGGGCACACCTGTTTTAAACCTGCCTGGCCCTGGCATTTGGTCAGAGTACCTCATGGTGCCCTACTGATCAGGGACTCCTCCTGGCCACGGTGGGATCCCTGATGGTCATGGTGTCCGTCCCATCCTCGGGCTGTGTGCTCGACAGGACAAAAACCCAGGCTGACACACAGCTGGGAGACTTACTTTGTCTTTTTGAAAAATACTCAGAATACCTAACGCGTGCTCATCGTGGTGGGGGCTAGCTTCTCTGCTGAACATGACAATGAAGCTCATTCAGAGAAAAGACCTTTGTAGATTCAACCATTGTGACAGGATTTTTAAAGACACTTAGTTTGGTCCAGATTTCATCATTACCATTAACGCATTGGATAGAATGGGACTGCTTTCCGCATGTCATATTGTAGTGAGACATAATTCCAGTGCCTTTATGGTGGAGCAGAATTAGACACATGTCCATTCAGCCCTCTGAGTGGATCTCAGATGAAGACTTTTTTAAAAAGATAAGTCTGTATTTAAGACATAGCCAGTTTGAGTTTTTTACAGTTGCACATCCTAATCTGTGCCGTCCTGACTTGAAGGTCATCTGGGCCCCTAGACCCCAGGTCCCAGTATAGCCAGGGCCCCGTTTTGTTTTTTCAGAGTTCATGCAGGCGGACTGAAGGGTCCCAGGGCCCTTCATCCGGGAGGGCCGAGTCGCAGACATTCCACTTAGTTTGGTTCAGAAACCCTTCTCCGCAGAGCTGCAGGAGCAGGCCCCTGGGAGGTGTCTGCCCTGCAGAAGCGGGCCTCGGCGCCCCGGGGCTCCCCAGGCAGCAGGGCTGTGTGCAGACGTGAGGGTGGTGCGCCCATGAGCTTGGAGAGTGCGCCAGAGACAGCCTGGGGCGGCTGCTTCACAAGGGTGTTCAGGGCACTCGCCCGTCCTGTGAAGTGTGCCCCACAAGCCTGTCTGAACTGACTGCTTCAACTAAGTGATTGCAAACGTGTTACGAATCAACAGCCTCCTCAGAATGTACAGGCAGCTCTCTGGGCTCCTGCCTTCCAGGGCACGGTGCTCAGTAACTCACAGTGCATGCAGAGGTTTGCTGGTTTCCAGTGGAGCAAGACCTCTGTCAGCTATCCCGGCTAGGCCTCTGGGTTTTTGTTTTTGTTTTTGTTTTTTTTTAATGTAAGAACCAGCCTGTGTTTCACATCTGGCTAAAGTGGATTCCTTATCCCTTCATTGTATCTATTTTTTGCCTCTTGGGTTCCCAGTTTGTTTACAGAGTAGTCTTAGGTAGTAGCAAAAGAGCCAAAGAAGAGATTTGTATTGCTGAGCTCAGAGCCTTGCAGAGGCCTTCTGTGAACACTGAGCAGTGGGAACTCTCCAGGCTTCTCCGCCCAAGAACACCCAAGGTCCCTTCCCTGCAGCGCTCGCTCCCTCCTCCCCCTGTACCTTTGAGTGTGCAGCTGGAGCTGAATCCCCTCATTTTTAGGAATCTAGTGATGCCTCTTGCCTCAGGGAAACGTTTCTTTGATGGGGAGTTTTTGAGATTTCTTTTTCTTCTTTATGCTTTATTTGTGGTAACGAAAGAGTGAATGACCTAGACAGCCATGGCCGGGCAGACGGGCTGGCAGACGGGCTCCCGGGGCTGCGGCGCTGTCCTTGGCGCGGCCGTTCCTTAGGTGTGAGAGGGGCTGTGGCTTGTGTGCGGCCGCGCGACGATGTTGGTATTGGGGGGTGGTGTGGAAATTGTTAATCTTGTATAAAGCAACTCAATAAATTGTTTCAAGGTTTCCAGAACATCGTTGCCAACTAATTTTTTTTTTTTTACCATATTTGCAACTAACTCTTCCTCCCCTAGGAGCTGGTATGTGTGGAATATCCCTTTCGGCCAGAAGCCAAGAGGAGCAGGGCAAGTAACTTAGCTTCACATGCAAAAGAAAAAAACACCGTGAAGTTAGAATCAAGCCACCAGGTGTTTATTTTTACACTATAAATAGAGTTCCTTATTCCCATTTCCTTCCATAATAGGTGAGATAACACAGAACCTAAAATTCATTTAGCGAACAATCAAAGTGTAGTATACCTAAATACCCATGAGCTAACACACAAGCCCTGTGAGGCACTGAAACTAAGGCCAACAGCAATACCGTCCATTATGAAAATACTTTAATTTCAGAACCACAACACCTTCTCTGTTGATGCGTGTTCCAGGGACAGTCTGGCTGACAGTTAACCTTCACTCGAGCACCAAAGGCCAGACACTGTTCGGGATTCTTTAGGCCTTTTCTGGCACAGAGCCCTGATCTCCCCAGGAGGCCTCTGACGGACCGTGGGCTCTCAGCCAGAATGCCGGGGTGGGTGTGAATGCAGCCGGTGCACCGGAAGGTGTGTGGAAGGCTGGCCTTTGGCCCTAGAGCGCTGAGGCCCGGGGTGAAGGCCGGCCCGTGGAGCGGCTCGTCCCCTTCGGTTGTCATGGGCTCTGGGTTTTGGGGATGCTTCCAGGTGTCACACGAGGAGTCTGTTGATGGAAGTGTGTAGGAAAAGGGAGAGAAGAGGGGCATCGTGGTTGTCCAGGCATCAGAGGATGAAGCAGGTACCTCACCCAGGTTGAATGACAGCGAGAAGGGCTGGGGTGACGGGCTCAGCTCTGGGCACGTCTGGAGCCTGCACAGGGAGGCCAGGGAGGGGGAGGCCCGGCGGTTCTGGCTAGGAGATGGCCTGCCGGCTCTCTGCTTCCAAGAAGGGGAAGAGGTGGGCCGGGCCTACTTCTGCCCGGACACCAGGACGGCCAGCTCCTGGATGGACATGTCCTTGTTGACGTAGCGCTCGTACTGAGCCGGGGTCAGCCGTCCTTTCTGCAGGGCCTCTTCAATGGAGAACTTCCTGCCAGACTTCCTGTCGTGGATCACGGAGGACTCCCCGCTGGGACCCTTCACCGAGATTTCCTCCCAGTCACACTCCTGGCTCCGGAGTTTCACGAACATGTTCCAGTCGATGAGGCCGGCCCGATGGGCCTCCTCTGGGGACAGCTCCCGGCCTGTGTCGGGGTCGATGACCACGATGGAGCGCCGCAGGTGGTTCTCTCGCTGCTCCCTCTTGACGGCCACAGAGCCCAGGCGCTTCTGCAGCTCGTCGATCTCCAGGTCTTTGTCTTTGGAGAGCCTCTTGAGGTCGTTCAGCTCTCTCTCCAGGGACCACAGTCTGGAGTCCAGGTTCGTCCCCGAGTCCACTGTGGTGGTGGTCCTCAGGTCTCGGGTTTCCGTGGCTGCCATTTCCATTTCCGACTGGAGCCTCCGGGTCTCGAGCTGCAGGTTCTGCCGCTCCAGCTGCAGCCTGTGGTTTTCTTCCCTGAGGAAGTCCAGCTCCTTGGACGACTTGGAGTTGGAGAACTCCAGCTCGGACAGCTTAGCCTCCAGCCGACTCACTTCTGCGTCCAGCTCCCGCTTGCTCCGGCTCTCCTCCTCCAGACTGCTCTTGAGCTTCTGGATCTCTTGTTCGGTGTCGCCTTTCTCTACCTGGACGCTCTCAGAGAAGACCACCTTCTCCTTGACCTCCATCTTCTCCAGGTTGACCAGCTTCTTTTTCAGGGTCTCGAGCTCGCTCTCCAGGACCTGCCGCCGGTGCCGTTCCTCCTCCAGCTGGACTTTGAGCAGCGAGTGCTCCCTGGCCTGCTGCGGGTCCTGCTGCAGCACCACCTTCTGCTTGAGGGTCACCTTCTCCCGGGCCTCCCCTTCCTCTTTCTCCAGGTCGGCCAGCCGCTGCTTCAGGCGCTGCACCTCCAGCTCGGCCTCCCTGCGCGCCTGCCGCTCGCGGTCCAGCTCCTCCAGCTGGCGCTCGAGCTCGGCGCGCCTGCGCTGCAGCCGCCGCAGCTCCCCACGCAGGTTGTCGATCTGCCGCAGCTCCACGTCGATGCTCTCGGTGAAGGCGTCCACCTCGGCCCGCAGGCTGGGCTCCTCCTCGTACCGGACCACCTCCTGCTGGACCACCTTCTCCTTCACCCGGGACAGCTCCTCCTCCCTCTGCCGGATCCTCTCCTCCTGGGAGGCCCGCTCTCGTTCCAGATCCACCTGTTTTTTCTGCTCCTCTGAGAGCCTGGCCCTCAAAGACTCCACTTCCTCTTTGGTCTGGGGGTCTTCCTGGAACTGGAGGATCTCCTGGACCACCTCCTTGGTCTGCACCTGGGGTTTGGTGTCTTTCAAGGACTGGATCTCTTGCTTCAACTGGTAGATTTCCAAGTCACACCTTTCAATAAGTCTGGTCTTGTCCACAATCTCCTCCCTGAGCCTCTGAAGCTCCTTCTCCATCTCGGGGTCCGTCGTATACTTGATGACTTCCTTCGTCACCTCTTTGACCTCCACCTGGGCGCCCCGCCTCCGGAGCGCCTCCAGCTCGCTCTGGTAGCTCTTCAGCTGCTCCTCGGCCGCCCGGTACTTGCGCTCCTGCCCCACGAGCTCCAGGCGGAGGTCGGCCACTTCCCTCTCGGCCTCGGGGTCCGGCCGGACAATCTCCCGCACCTTCTCCTGCACCAGCACGCGGGCCTTTTCCTCCTCCAGGGCCCAAATCTTGCGCAGCAGCTCCGTCTTCTCCCTCTGGCTGGCACGAGCCTGGGTGGCCTCGTCCTCATACTGGCGTTGGAGGTCGCCCACCTCCCTCTCGGTCGCCACATCCCTTTCCACCTTGAGCACCTCTTTCACCGTGATCTTCCCCTCTGCCATGGCCCGTTCCTTCTCCAGCCTCTTCAGCTTGTCCTGGAGGAAGCTCAGCTCCTCCTCGTGCTCCTCCCTGAGCTTACCCTCCCGCTGCTGGGCCTCCCGCAGCTGCCGATACTCGGCCTCCAGCTGGGGGTCATTCTGCAGTTTTACCACCTCCCTCTCGGTGACCTTCTCCTGGGCCCGGTCCTTCTCCTCAGCCAGGGCCGCGATGCGCTGCTGCAAGAGGGCCGCCTCCGCCTCCCGGGTGCCCTTCTGCCGCCGCAGCTCCTCCAGCTCTGCCCTCAGCTTCAGGATCTCGTCGGCCTGGGCTCGGTCCGGCTCGATGCGCAGGACCTCCTTGACCACGTACTCCTGCCCCCCGTCCCTGGTCTCCTGCTCCAGGGCGCGCAGCCGCAGCCGCAGCGCCTCCAGCTCGTCCTGCAGCAGCTGGTTCTTGTGCTGCTCCTCCCCCAGGGTCCGCTGCATGTGCTGGAAGCTCTCCTCCAGCACGGGGTCTGGCACCTTCTTCAGCACCTGCTTCTGCACCACCGCTTCCTGCGGGCTCCGGTTCTGCAGGGCCTGGATCTCCTCCTGGGTGCTCTTGACCTCCTTCTCCAGCTGCTGCCTCCGCTCCGTCTCCTCCTCCAGCTCCTTCTGGATCTTCCACGTCTCCTCCACCACGGAGCCTGGGGTGCTGCCTTGCGGGGTCTTGTGGCTCGCTACCACCTCTGGCTGCTGAGAAAGAGAGAGTGCATGGGTAAGGCTCCACCCGGCCTGGTCCCACCTGGTCGGAGTGTACCTCAGGCCCCCGTGAACAGGTCAGAACGGTCACCCTGTGACCCGCCCCCCCCCCCCGCCCGCCCCAAGACTCCCTCAGTGTCGAGTTCATGGAGTTCTAGGGTTACTTTAGAAGATGGTAAAACAAATAGTTTAGGTTCTTAAAATAGTGGTTTATGACCAGGACAAAGCATGAAGTGAAACCACAGTCCCACCTCCAGTGCCGTTCCCAGAGGCTGTCGTCTGTGAGACCTGTACATTTTTAGCACGTGCCACATGTTTATTTTTCTGCACAAGCAGCTGTCCCCTGTTCTGCACTCTGCTTGCCGCACTTGGTACAGAGAGAGACTTCCATGGTGGTGCTGGGTCCCACTCCACCGTATGGACGGACAGATGTGGGCTTCTGAAAACCAGGTCCCTGCCCTGGGGACTTGGCAAATGTTTGTTGGACAGAATACATGTTGCTTTTGTGCTGACGGAAGCGCTGGCTGGCCAGCACTTGCGCTGGTGCCGTCCATGAGCCAGGGACACGGCCACCAGCTCACAGACTGTTTCACTGAAGCAGAATGAGCCTCGTTTCCTACCTGCCGGAATAGTTTTAAGTAGACTGTCTTATGAGATCCGTTACCTGCCTCAGGAGACTCAGAGCAAACTCCAGGTTCTGCAGCCTCTGTCTGTTGATGGCGTTAACTTCTGTGAACTTGGCAGCAAGAGCCGCTTCCTGCAGGAGAGCAGTCAGCGAACAGTCAGCAGGCTGAGCAGGAGGGAGCGGGACCGTGCTTGAAAAGTCTGGCATTGGGGACAGAGGGGAGCTTCTGGTCTGTTGCTACCTGGAGCGGAACTCTAGTCTCAGCTGGTGGAGAAACTAGATTTAGAGCAGGAAGGCTGAAAGTCTGCAGCGACCACGCGCAGGTCTGTCTGAGCCTTAGCGTGCTCACATGCTAAGCCCCCCATGTGTCCTCACGCCCGGGTCCCTGCAGCACGCTCTTTCCGGGCATGTCTGCGTCGTCGCCTGGGAACCAGGTGATCCTCTTTTCTAACCGAACCGGTCTTCACCCAGGTGGGTGCTCAGCCTCGGGGCCCTGTTGGGTGCGTCTCCAAGGCCGGTGTGCTGCGCCCCAGGGGCCCACCCACAGGACTCACCTCTTCCCTCACTTTGGCGGCAGGGGACTGGAGCCTGGCTCTCTTGGAGATGTGGCTGCTCCTTCCATTCTCCAAATCAAGAAGGGACCTTAGTTTCTCTGCTTCTAACTCATAGTCCTGGGAGAGAGAGAGAGAGAGAGAGACATGGCAGAGGGCAGACAAATGTGCTCGAGGCAGAAATGTCCTCCTGCCCCACAGCTGACAGCAGAGGTCTGCGTGGCTGCATCCTGCAGTAACTGCCAGGCGGCTCTGAGAACCGTCGCACGTCAGCCGTTGCCAGCCGTGTCCCTGAGCGGCCCCGGACATGACAGAAAGGAGGCCTGCAGTGCCCTCCGGCCCCAGACCGGCCCCCTGGGCCTCGGGTGTGACGCTCTGCTCTCTCCTCACAGCACGTGAGCCGGTGCTCCTGCTCCGGATCTCCCTCTTTATCCCTTCGCCGGCTTCGTGATGCATCGACCGAGCCGTTTCTCCACCATCAGCCACGTAGGTTAGTTCCAGTTTTTCTCTTTTGCTGTCATAAATAACGCTAGGAAGATTTTATTTATCCTCCTCTGTTGTTTTGCTTCCCCTGTGGGGTAAATCCTCCCTGTTGACCGCTCCAAGCAGCAGTATCCCTGCTCCGGGGTCCTGGGTCGGGAAGCACGGGTTTCCTACAGGGCTGCGCCGGCTCCCAGGGCTGCCCGTGGGGCCCGAGGACGTCGCGCCAGGCCTGCGCCTCTCTGTCCGGCCCTCCTGGCGGGAAGAGGCCCTGCCGTCTTACACTTGGGGCAGGAGCTCCCCGGCTCACCTTGACAGCTTGCTGGTACTGCTGGGAGCAGGTGCAGACTTTCTGGACTTCCTCTTCCCTTCTTGCTATCTCATCTAGCAGGTTCTGCAAAACAACAGAGACTTTAAACTTAAAAATTAAAATTAAAACAAATAACAAAAACAAAACAACCCTTGACAGAGTAGCTGGATTCCTTAGACTGAAATTCTACTTGTGTAGTACAGAGTGCCAGGAACAGCTTCCTTGTATACAGTTGTGTGTCACAAAAGGCAGGTCTCCGGCCCCGTGAAGGGCCAGGAAGATCATTGTCCTTGCCAGGAAACCGGTGTGGACGGAGTGCTTCAAAAGGTCAGGCGCGGCTCTAATTAATCTTACTCTGATGATCTCCATTCTTCTGGGAGCTGTCCTGTGCGGTAAGCACTGTCATTACCTCCAGTTTATGAGTAAGGAAACTGAGGCACAGTCACCTTCAGTGAGTTACCCATGGGGACACGTCTATTTGGGTTGGAACCTGGGATTGCATCTAGGCTGCTGGGGTTTTGTGTCCCTTGTCCTGTGCTCCTCACTCCCAAGACGCTGCTGCCTTCCAGGGAACCGCGAGGGCCCCGCTTGTGCGGCTGTAGCCATTTGCTCATTGGGCCAGCCTGCGCGGACTGTCCCCTCTGGGCCAGGCCCCACGCTGGGCACCGAGGAGGGAGCGGGACCATCCGTTCTTGTTCTCAGAGTTAGGTGCTGGCAGCCAGGCAGGGCCGAGGTCCCTTGAGGACGCGTCTCTGCCTGGCCTTTGCCTTCTCCCGCCAGGGCAGGCGGCAGCCACCACCTGACTCTGCACGTGTGGGCCTTGCCGACCTCCGACAGCCCCCGGGCCGCTGGCAGCCTGGGAGCACGGCGGCATCCGCCTTACCTTCTGATTCTTCAGCTTGGTCTCCATCTGGCTGAGGCTGTCTGTCTCCTGGGGCTCGTAGCTGGGGACGTGGGACAGGAAGTGGAGCATGAGGTCGTAACCGTTGCGGTAGTCGTCATATGCGGCCCTGGCGTTCTGCAGGCTCTGGGCCCTGTGGACGAGAGCCCGTCAGACCTCTGCCCCCTTTGGAAGATGCCTCCTACCTCTTTTTAAAGAAGTCATCTTTGCTCATGTTTTAAAAGGAGGAGGGATCAAATATAACCTAACAAAATAACCTAAACTTCCCTCAAAAAGAATAGTGGGGGCACCTGGGTGACCCAGTTGGTTGAGCATCCGACTTCAGTTCAGGTCATGATCTTGCCATTCCTGAGTTCGAGCCCCGCGTTGGGCTCTATGCTGACAGCTCAGACCTGGGAGCCTGCTTTGGATTCTGTGTCTTCCTCTCTGCCCCTCCCCTGCCCACATTGTGTTTCTCTCTCTCAAAAATAAACATTTAAAAAATTTAAAGAAAAAGCTAAATTATGGACTAAGACTACTCCATGGCCTCGGTGAAGCACAGATAGGTCCACACGCACTGACTGGTGGAGATGCCTGCTGTTTCATGAGACTTAGTCCACAAGTTCAAGTAGAAATCCCAGAAGGCGTTAGGAAATGTGAGCTCACTGAAAATAAAACATGAACACTGGTGGGACACAGCAAAAGCGCACTTAGAGGGAAATCTGTAGTATTAAACACTTCTAGTGGAAAAGGAGGAGGCTCTCAAAGGAATGATCTGAAAGAAAGGCACCTGGAGGGGTCAGTCGGTTAAGAATCCCACTTCAGCTCAGGTCATGATCTTGCAGTTCAGGGGTTTGAGCCCCACATGGGGCTCTGTGCTGACAGCTTAGAGCCTGGAGCCTGCTTCAGATTCTCTATCTCCCTCTCTGTTTGCCCTGCCCCTGCTGCTCACACACTCTCCCTCAAAAACATTAAAACATTTCTTTAAAAAAAAAAAAAAAGCAAACCTAAGCAGCGATAGGAAATAACGAACAGATGCTCGTGAGAGGGGAGCAGTGACTCGACAAACTTCAGAAGAACAGGAAGGAAAAAGTGGATGTGCAAATAGAACGAGGAAAGGTACAACATCAGGAATGGGGCCGGGGGACGTCCCCTCACGTCCTGTCAACAGTGAAAGGACAGAGACTGTGATGAACGATTTTATGCCAGTAAATTCAGCCACGTGATGAGACAGACAGGTTTCTTGAAAGACGCAAGCTGCTGGGCGCGCCTCGTGCAGCAGAGGGCCCAGGGGAGTGTGAAGCCCCTTAGAGGGGTTGGATTTGCAGTTGAAGTCTCACACACAAAACCTGCTTGCGGGTGTGCAAGGTTCCCTGCTGGGGAACCACACCCAGCGCTGAAGGAGGCGGGCTCGTTCTACAGGCTCGGCCAGGAAACACAAGAGGAGGTCCCCCGTGGGATCTCCCGAGGCTGACAAGGCACAAGGACAGGACAGGAGCGAGCAAGGCGCGGCGGATGTGGTGGGTTATCATTCACGGCACACACCCCTCCCCCAGCTCCTCAAGAACATTTCTGGAAGCATACTCGTATTGGTAGCCACGCCCACCTTGGGGTAGGAGCTGGTCATTGTCATCACCTTGAGGTTTTGGCTGATGGACTGCTTCTCCCAAAAACAAAGTCTAGAAAGCAAATGGCTCTCAGCAGACGAGCTAAGCGGAGACCGCGGCGTGGCGGCGGCTGCTCACCTGAGCTCCACCTGCTGGCGGAGGTGGTCGGACCGCTGGCCCAGCCTGTGCGCCTCCGCCTCCTGGCGCTCCAGGTCCGGGCAGTGCTCCTGGAAGGTGCTGGCCAGGGAGCCGGAGCACTGCTTGGCGGCCTGCAGGTTCTGCTCCACGTCGCCGAGCAGGGACTTGTGGGCCTGCAGCTCGGAGGCCAGGGCCTGCCAGGGCGGAGAGGCAAAGGGTGGGCGCTGCGGCCGGAGCTCTGGGGGTCGGGGCAGCCCCATGCGAATGGCATGGGGTCTCCTGCTTTGCAGTGGGGGAAGCCCGGGTGGGGGGAGGACGGGGGCTTTGCCTCTGTGTGTCTCGTGACACCTGGTGGTCATTTCTGCAACGTTTCGTTCTGGCACCGTGAACACAAGTCGTGAACACAAGTGTAAGAACCCTGCAGGAAGGAAGCGGCATGTGCCCAGGACCAGGGTGGCCGGCTGCTCTCGGCCTCAAGGCCTGGCAAAGGCTTTCTCTCTGGGCATTTCCTTGGCTCTGAGGTGAGAACCTCAGCACAGAGCAAGGACTCTGTGGACTGGTATGAATAACATCCTTCTAAGGGCCCAGAGACCTGTGTTCCCACAACAGTCAGGCGGGCAGACGTGTGACGTGGCCCTGGGGCAACTGTGCAGATAAAGCAGACGCTGGGGGTGGGGGCACCATGTGCGCCCAGAGCACGTGGCCCAGGCTGGCCGGATCTGCTCACCCAGAGATGCGGGGAAATCTGGGCCGTTTATGCAGCTACTCGGTTTTAAAATCAAGCACCTGATTTCCACAAGCCACACCAGCCCCATGAGTGGCTGGGATTTATGCCTGGGGCCTCCATCCACAACTTCTAACTTGGCCCCTGCAGGCTTTCAGAACCTGGGGGCTCACTGCCCTGGTGCTGGGGGCCTCCGTCCCCAGGACTCCAGACTCACCTGCAGCTCCTGCCTCTTGCTGTCCAGGGCCTGGGCCCCCTCGGGCACCGAGTCGTCCTGGGTCAGCCGGTTCTCGTACGCGGCCAGTGCCTCCCAGCCCCGCTGCAGGCTCATCTCCAGGCGGTTGGCCATGGCCACCCTGAGGACACAGGTCAGAAGTGAGGGGTGCCCGCCGGCTCTATGCTACCCCTCCCCCGACCTCCCCACTGCCCGCCCGCCACACACTTCTCCTGGGCCAAGTCCAGCAGCTGCACCAGGCGCTCATATCTGCGGTTGATGTCGTCCAGCCGGGTCCTCAGCAGGGGCGCGCTGCCGCTGCCCGGGAGGGCCTGCACAAACTCCTCGCACTCGGCCGTGCGGCGCACCTTCTCGGGCTCGATCTGCAGCAGCTCGTTGGTGATGTTCTGCGGGGACCAGAGCGTCTGGAGGTGGCCACAGCCCAGCAGGCCCTTCCCTCCAGGACTTTGTGGGACAACAGAAGCCGCTGAGGAGGCCTGAGCCCTCCCCCGGGGAGCCAGCCCGTAACAAGCATCCCAGGGAATTGTGACGCAGGGCCTGTGACCACAGGAGTGACGGGAGCTGACAGGTAAGGGTCAAGCACCTCCTGTTGCAGGCACATCACGTGGATGGCGATCCAGCCTCAGGGCAACCCCACGAGATGGGTACTTATCCTCTCCCCATTCACAGGTGACCTCATGACCGCTTAGGAAGGGCTGCGGTGTGGCCTGGCTGCACCCCTACCCCTGTGCCTGTCGTCCTCTGGCCCTGAGTGTCTCTGAAAAAACTGAGGCCTGAGCTTGAATAGCGGTCTGCGGTCAAGCAACCAGCCAGAGGCTCCAGAGTTGTGAGGCTGCGTGCGGCCGTGTGCTGCCGGGCACAGGGGCTGGTCACTGGTGTCACTGACACTGCCACGACCTGCAGGCAGCAAGCCGCGTGGGGGCAGCATGAGCCTTGCTGGCCCTTTGTCCAGGGCCACGTCTGGGGCACCAGGGCTCCGGCGGCCCCTCGGCCATCAGCCTGGAACAGCCCCCGCTCACTGCCATCACTCAGGACTCCTGGTGGGGCCCTGAGGTGGGGATGACCCTAGCCTGGCGGTACCTTCAGGTCCTTGGCCCTTTCAGCGCTGTCCTGCACAGCCCGGCCCTGCTCCAGCGGCGGCCGGAGGATCCCCGTGATGGCCTTCTCCTGCCGGTCCAGATCTCGGGCCACCTTGTCCAAACCGGCCAACAGATGCCGCCCCTGCAGGTCAGAGGCATCTGCCGGGAGGAAATCGCACAGTCAGGCGGCGGTGGGGTGGGGGGGAATGAGGCGCAGAGAGAGGGCCTAGGAGACCGACCATTGCCTCCTGGGACTGGCCTGGCCTCCCTCATGCCTGCCGCGCCCGTCCCCTGCCATCCCATGTGCAGCACAGACCACCCAGAGCCTGGGACAGTGGTCCTGGCACCCACCTCCAGGGCTCTCTGCCTTCAGCACCTCATGCCGCTGCTGGAGCGCGTTCTTGCTCCTGGCCGCCTTCTGCCGCACGCTCCGGTACTGGCTGCCCAAGCTGTGGGTGCAGACAGGGGCTGGGGGCCCGGGGCAGCCCACTGCCCCTGCGCTTAAGCCCCGGGACTCCAGGAAGGGGCTGGGCGTGGCCCAGAGAAGTTAGGAGGCTCATCAGTGCTTGGGAAAGTGGACCCTGGCACGTGTGCAAGGTTTGCTGTCATGCTGCCCTTTCTCTGCGTCTGGATTCACGTAGACCCTTCCTTCCCTCCTTTCTTCATACCACGTTTTACTACCTAAAATCATCATTTATTCCTGTCTTCCCCACCAAGTTATTCCTGAGGTAGTAGTACACAGTAGGTGCTCAATAAATACATGCTGAATGAATAGATGAAAGCATTCCTTGAATCACTCATTTAACAAAGGGTTCTTGGGGACATACTTTGCACCAGGTACCGAACAAACGAGGCCCTGGAGACGCCCCTCCCTGTGTGAGACTGACACCCAGGGTGCTAATAAGAGGCGGTGAATGCAGTGGGAGAAGGTGCTGGAGCCAAGAGGCGGCAGCACTTTTCCTGGAGCCAGAGTGGAGGGGGAGTGGACCGTCGGGAGACTTCACAGAAGGGGTAACCACGGAACTGTCGTCATTCAAGAGGCCTGAGTCAACCAGGCCTCAGGCAGGGGTGGGGGTAGGGGGAACAGCACGTGCAAAGGCCCAGAGACACTTGCAGAGAAGCTGCTCACTGGCTATGCCGCCGACAGCCTGACATTCACGCGTGGCAGGTCAGCCTGGCCGACAGGGTCTGCTATCCCACTTGAGCCCCTGGGGGCGTGCAGGTGTGGGGTGGTAGGTGCCTCCTGGGGCCGAGTCAGGATGCCCAGGGCTGTGAATGGGGCCTGAGGGGCCCAGGGCGTGGGGCCAGTCCGTGCCGGCTCCCTGCTTCGTACCTGTCGGCCAGAGCCAGGGCCTCGGGGTCAGTCGGGGGGATCACGAAGCAGACGGCGGGGGCGGTCAGCTTGTTCCCTGCGCTGTCGGTGAGGTCCCAGCTCTCTCCGTTGTTGCTCTGCAGGGTGTAGCTGTAGCCCCGTGAGACGAGGCCCTGGCGGGGGCAGGCCGGTCAGAGGGCACAGAGAGGCCGGCCTGGCCCGCGACCAGGGCCAGGCGCCAGCTTGGCCCATCTCCCAGGTCTTAGCCCATCTCTGGGGCCCTCCCCAGGACATGTCACCACAGAGAGCAGGGGGTCCAGCTGCACGGGGATGTGTTGGGTTTGCTGTCTCAACACCCGCCTGGATTTCCCTTTGGGGAAGCCCCCGCCCCACAGTCCCTGACAACGCAGGCTGGACATGTGACTCGGGTCTGGCCAATGAGGGAATGGCACCTGCCAGCCACAGTGACCAGTTCAGGCCAGACGCAGGACTTATGCTGGCAGAACAGAAGACCAGGGTAACTGGTAGGGTGCTGTGGGGGTGGGCAGAGTGAGCCAACCGCACAGATGGACACAGCTTTCCAGAAAACCCCGTGTGAGGCCCGGAATCCGGCCTCGTCACTCCTAAGACCTTCCAGTGACACGAAAGGGGCAGCTCTGGGCCCAGCCCACCCGGGGCTCCCGGGGCACCGGGGCAGCAGCTTACCTGGTCCCCCTCAAAGTCACAGAGTGCCTCCACGGGGATGGGCTTGAGCGGCGTCTCCCGCCGGTACTTGAGGGGCACCACCTGTTGTCCCCGCTTCTGCAGGCCCCGCACCACATGCTCGTACTTGTCCAGAGCCTTCTCCTGGTCCTGCATGCAGTGGGAAGGGGGGCTGGGTGAGACCCCGCCTCCCCCAGGCCGGAGCTGCAGGGGGGTGGGGGTGGGGGCCTGGGTGAGACCCCGCCTCCCCCAGGCCGGAGCTGCAGGGGGGTGGGGGTGGGGGCCTGGGTGAGACCCCGCCTCCCCCAGGCCGGAGCTGCAGGGGGGTGGGGGTGGGGGCCTG